>RYFJ01003357.1:0-83490 GCA_003991445.1 Oryza meyeriana var. granulata | reverse complement strand
CAGAGGAGATGCCCACAGTGGTTCTTATATTTGTGAAATAGTTTTTCGGTACTCTTTTCTGGTGCATAAATGATTGATTTGGCCTATTTTTGGCGGCAAGGTAAACAGGACCTGATTAGGTCTTGAGCATCGCTCATACCTGCTTCTTATAGGTTATGCCAGCGTGTTCTATCTTGATTCTGATTGATAGGCGTGATGCATTGCTTTCATTTTTTCTTTGTAGGGTTTTGGGTTGGCTTTCAGGTGTGCAGGCTCGTTCACGCAACAGACGCGTTTTGGAACTTGTGTTTTCTGATGCCTGTGGTCTGCAAAAGAATTCAAACAGAGTTTTTGAAATTGGCCATATTTTTGCTTGACTTGCTGTTTTGCTCTGGTCAGTTGATTTCCATAATGACAGATACGTTGTCTATTTTGATCTTTTCTGGCATGTCGAAATTGTGTCATGGGGTGCCAAACCGTGTTGAACACCAAATCAGTAGCGTTGAGAGCGAGCTTGATGATTGGTTTCAATGCCTAGCACGAGGTGGGAGTTTGTTTTATCCAGTGAGGTTTTTCGAGTTGTAGGCGTGAGTAATTTGCCCTGATTGACCAGGAAGATTAATATTAGACCAATGGCATTGTTGGAAGCGATTTGACTCGTTTTTGGCGTGCGATATGATTAGCATTATACTGACTGGAGGATGATGGCATAAATATGCAATACTAATTTTTTGTGTATTGGATAGGAAATCGATATATTAATATTAGCAGACTAAATAATCTGTGATCCCGGCTGGACGTGATAGTGTGATACATAAATAAAGGTATGAGTCGGCTGTTTTAGTAAGATAACTTTCGGCTAGGCTCCGATAAAAAATTGCATGACACTTGGTTATCAAGGATAATCTAATCATTATAATTGTAGGTTAGATGTTATGAATGAAGACAGATTAATATGATAAAGAACTAGTGAGCAATAGATTAATCCATTGTGATCGTAATATATGTCTTTGGCTAACACCGATAAGACCTTGCTCAATCTTCACCTAGAGGAAAGCTTATCAGGCAGTTTAATGTCGGACTACGTTGCAGCAAACTCTGATATTACCAATAGATGATAACTCATGCACGCGTGACGTGACTATTCCTATTCAGACTATGGTCAACTTAACTGATGCGTGTAGCAGAATGGTTATCGTGGTATGCCGTTCCGTGTTTTGACTGATTATGGCCTAACTGAGGAGTCTAGGCGATACGATATCGGGGTAAGAGATTACCTCTCGTGGAGTTTGTGATATTTAGGTACCGGGATAGTTTTATACCCCGAGTTGATACACGTCTTATTGGACAGGAACTGGTTTCCTAATTACCGAGGAAACACTAATAACCCGATCGGGACAGAGATCAGGTTTCTAAAAAGAAGAATATAATTGCCCCCTAATTAATGTAAGATATTAATGTTTTACGTGGTTTCAGATCCGTTTAACTAGCTTCCTCCGATTAATTTCGTAGTTGAACTGTGATTTTTTCTTAACGAATATGATAAGAATATCAAATTTTGGCATTAAAGTGCCTATAAGTTTTTATTGCTGGTGTCAAACTCGAAGTTGGGGCGCCAGGTTGGGGTACGGCGAGTTTACATATACAGGTTGATGATAGCGCGGAGTCGTGGAAAGTTTTCTTCTGGAGACATTTCCTTAGGAGCTCAATGCTTCGTTTGCGGCGAGATCGGCCACTCACGGTTGGGAGCAGATTCAATAGCTGGCGAGGAACTAGCACATTGGCTAGTCGGCCCAGGACGCGGATTCTTCACGATTCCTGCGGTCGTCCTTTATCTGCGAGACTGGAACAAACTCTTCTCCTTCGTCCGACTTGCGTAGGGCCTGACGCCGGGTTGCGGCAGAACAAGCGGAGATGTCGGTTTCAAGTTCGGCGATTCGGACCTTACTCCGAGGACTGATCTTTGCAATTCAGTTTGGACACGTCAAGCGCCGTTTATAAGATTTGGTCTAGAGAGGGTCGGGGTGTTCTTAATCTTCGATAAAACTATCGGGCTGACCTTAAGTCGGCATAAGGTTTCGGCACTGCTCGGACTCTAGTCTGGCAAGTTTCTTCTGTCTGGAGTCTTCATGGTTCAACACACATTGAGGTTGCTGCTCAAGGGGCGGAGGAGGCGACCGATTGCAACACAGGAGGAGGCTACGTGAGGCATCGATGACGGGCTACGCAGGTGGGGGCGGTCGCAGAGATTCTCCAGAGTAAAGTCAGGCGATAAACGTCTTCGTCACGCAACGAATGTTGTGGCGGCACGTTGCTGGATTGCTCCAAACTTGGGCTGATCGAGGCATCTATAGTCGCCAGATCAGGCGTGATCGGCTGGTAGCTGCAACAAACCAGTCGGGCGCATGTGGTACCGACTAACCAGTCGGGATCTTTAGCAGCGGGCATCAAGTCGCCGGCTCGGCGGCGATCAGTTGAGTGGACATTCATGTCTTTTGATCCTTCACTCTTATGAATGAACATGATGTCAAACGATCCTAGGCCATTATCGTGCACATGCTCGTCAGTTATGTTGGTGATGCGTTCCTAAGTTACTGAGAATATTTTAGAATGGCATGCTATTTATTTGTGAATGATTTTATTGTTCTTAGGAATGGGAGAAGACCATGGGAATAGCTAAGACACTCATATTTGAACGTGAAGACAACAGTGCAGGTAACTCTATACGGAACGATTTCATTCGGGCTGGGCGATAGGCGTCCTTTAAACGGCATAAATTTTTATCCAAAGGGTTTAAAGGTACAAGGTTTGCTGGAGCTTATGGAGTCTACTTTAGATGGTTTTGGTTTACATCAAAAATTATCTGAGCTGTCCGAATTCGTCAAAAAGACATGTACTCTTCCAGTCACGGTCTGTTTTGGTTTGGGCCTTGTAATTGTGTCCTGGGTAACATGGAGGAGTGGACCTCAAGGCAAACCTCATCTTAGGTAGTCTAATGTATATATTCTTGTAGTCGCCGCTGTTAAGTGGGTTTGCTTAGATTATTTGGTCTTGACGAATTTTCGCCGTTTATAGGTTTGTGAGACCTAATCGAGAGTATATCATTCATCTGCATGAGTTGAATCTTTCTTGTTCTTGCTTGCTGTTTTCGATTCGCATGCAGGATTAGCCTTGGTGGCGAGGTCAAGGGGCGAGGGTTGATTAACGAGAGGAGACGTGGTACTGGATTGAGGGTTTCGGGTCTTGGTGATCAGAAGCCGGATGTGAGTGTCGATTCTCACAATCGATGTTATCTTTACATAGGAAGAATCGGGCACCGTTGCATGAATCGGCAAGAGGAGTCTGGGACGTCATCGGCTGCAACCGATGGTGTCAGTTGACCGGCGGCAACAAGACTCCGAGTAAGTCTGCAAAATGAGTCCACCATAATCACGCCCGGGCTCATTGAAGGAGAGGAGAGTCGCCGCCAATGGAGGAGAAAACGAGCGCTTCGGTCTGCATCAAGGTTTTATTGCCGCGGTGAGCCGAACCTCATGGATCGAAGGTATTCCGCTTTCACATGGGAGCTCAGGACGTCGATTGGACGACTGGCTTCAGCCACATTGTGATGTTTTACCCGGAATTAAATATATTGGGGCTAGTCGGCGGATGGAACTTGGGGTTGCAAAAGGAACACAGAGAGATTTTATATAGTTCGGCCCCCGTGTGAGGTTATACTGCGTCTGTTGTAGTGTTTTCTTTGAGGATTTGTGGTGGTGATTCTGGTGACATCACTGCTCATGGGGGCTACTCTTATATACTAGGGGGGAGGGTAACAGGTAGGGAAGTTTTTCCCCCCAGATTAAGGGCCCGGGGGGGGGGAAAATTTTCTCTTTAGAGATATACGCCCGATAGGACTGGTATATTCCTTTCTATACAAGGAAGTCTGCCAATTTAGCTTAACTCTCTAATTACAGGTAGACTCCTCTTATCGAGTGGCATATGCTTGTCATGAAGTCCCGGGGCCCTGGCACCACAAGTGTGAGACATATAGTTTGATCAAGCTGATGCGTGCTCATCTCCGTGTGAGCTCTTTCCGGTGCAATTGGCTCCCGAGTTATCTTGTCGTGTGATGCTTCTCGGTCTGCTTATGTCAGCTGGGCGAGGCTATGAGGATCATGTAGAAGTATAATGTTGGCCGATAGGCGGCTATTAGGTGTGCCCCCGACTTTTGTGCTTAGTTGTGAAGAAATTAACTAAAGTCAAGATCCTTAACTGGAAGTGTCTTTGCGAGTAGATTATATGGGTATATGAGACTTCGGTTCTTCAACGAATATGATTTTATAAGTCTTCGGAGGGAACTACTCGTTAGTGTAGGACTCTTCGACTTATGTAGTCGAATGGGTATTGTAGTAGTTTGCGAGTAGATAATTGTGTAATATGGATCTTGCAGGTCATGTCAACTGGAAGAGGGGTTTTATAGTTCTTTCAGGGTGGGTCCCACCGACGCCCTGCTCAGAGTTGACTCCTCGCGTATGTTAGCGGAATTGAGAATTTATGTCTCTCCGCGAGTAGTGGACTACTCGAGTTGACTCTCCGATATGTCACAGGAATATGTTGTCATGGCAACTAATGGCAGGCATGTAGGCGAGTACCTTTTATGAAAATAAATCCAGGGTGGTAGGTGTCCGAGAAAGATCTGATCCCATTTTAATGAAGACCAGCTTGTGATATTGTAAGGTATTCCGAGACCTGGTGGGATATAAGCTACAACATTTGTTTTAGTAATAAGGCTTATGAAGTATAGTGCTGTTCTCATTGGGTCTATTGGGTAGCACCAGGTATAAATTTCATAAGCCTGCGGGAGCCCCTGAGGCATGCTACTGTAGGACTCATATCTTGGTGGTGTACAAATAGCGGCCTGAACCCCTACCCAGCATAGCTGTATAGAGTATCATCATGCATGTCGGATGAGTTTTTTTAGTTGTCGGTAACGGCAATCAGAGAGAATCTTATTTGAGCTTTCTGACTTAGTTCTGGGATGACCTGGTTGCACATAAGCCTGAGTAGGTATATTGAAGGATCTGCTTGCCTCTTAGGTGTGCGCGGTTGCATAGAACCGTGCGCTTTGACGTGTGTCTTCTTTCTGACTTGGGTAATTAGCGGATAAGGTTCGACCTTGCATTATTCTGGTGTATGGGGCGTACATATCCAACAAAGTTTAAACCGGCTCCGGCTGGGCCGGAGGTGTTATTCCGAATAGTACGAACTCGCATTAGCGTAGGATTCGGTGGTACCAATGGGGCTTTTTACCAGGGCGAAGTTTGTGACGGGTATGAGGTACGCTAGCATTAAGTAGGATTGGCTGGCGACTCTGGGGCGTACTACCAGTAGTGGGTATCGAGGTACTTTGACTGTCGCCCGGAGGTTGGTTATTGGACTGGGGCGTAGCCGGGGGAAGATGAATCGACTGTGGTGAGTCGGTTAGCCTATGGAGTGTGGGCATGACTCGGATGGCATTTGAGGTAACACTATGACGGAAATATCTAGATGGATGGGATCTAAATAAAACCAAATAGTGAGTAACCATATCACTCTTGGCTGCCATAATCTTTACCATACAATACATCAAATGCGAGAAGTGTAAAAGAGTAATCATGAAGGATAGCTTGCAGTCTCCGTCTAAAACGCAGTAACCACTCGATGGTGGCGACAAACACGATATCGTCCCGGGATCGAACCACAATGCTATCTCCACCATTCATTTACACAACTATACTATTGTTCAGCTAGTCCAGGAAAGCGACTGCCTGCACCTTTATCGCAACAATTGATAACATCCAAGTACTATTATGGATACGAAGCGGTTTATATTATATAGAGGGTTCAACCTAATTATCACGAGTAACCAAAAGATAGCAGCGGAAAGTTACAACATCAAGGTAAACAGTGGGTGCATACCATACCCGGGAACCATGGGGATAGAGCTTAACTACATTACCATTATTCTCACCCTCGGGGTAAAGTAGATACACATTTGTGATGTCTCAGCCTGAAGTTATGCAGGTGAGACACAGTTTCGTGACTTTAAATTTATAGTACAAAGGATTCAAATGCTAGCGCTCTAGCATTCAAAGGAATTGGTATGTGCTCTTGATTTTGCATAAAGCTGATTTTATTGGGCAATTACATTTAACCATAAGCATTTTGTGAATAGTTCAACTGAAAATTTTAGGAGAGCTATGTTTGAATGGAAGTTGCAAATGAGCTAATCCCATGGCTCTAACATCAAAATGGGCCACATTGGCCAAAATTATGGCTCCAAGCATCTCATTTTGACTAACAAGTCATAGTTTAATTTATAAATTTCATTAATCTTCATATTTGCATCAAAAATCTCTATATAACCAGACATCCATGATATCTAGTCATGGTGATAATCCACAATAAAATATCAAGTTTGTGCTAAATTGGAATAAGTCATCCGTAACGTGGAAAGATTGGCTATTGAATAGTTTCTTATCTATCAGAGGTGTCAATCTTTACCAAACCGATGTGATGGCCAACGGCTAACTCTGTTTGTTTCGTATCCTGCGGTACTCCATCTAACATGGTGGGGACTAGGTAACAGAACTTTGGCGCTTGCCAAACACTAAACCACGTCTAGCGAGACTTAGGTCGTGCGTGTGTGCTGTTCTAAGGCGGGCTCACGTGTGGAGGAACTCGGCAAAGCGGCGAGTCGAGGTCTCAAGGATTTCTCAAGGATGACGGACGGGGTGATGGCACAGCCTCACTGTTACTGAGTTAAGTCGTCATTCCCGGGGTGGAGTAGTGGTGCTTTGATAGATGTTACCTGCTCGGTCCTTAACGCAAGGGAGGCTAGTGCATTGGGGAACTCTTATCCATATCATTTGTCCAAGTAACATTTATATTATTATTAAGTTATTTTTGGATTTTAAGCCTTATTCGCATTAATGTTTTGACGATAGCTTCATCTTATGGATTTTCTAAGTTAGAATTAAGATGGCTCGCTTAATAAGTTAACAGTGGTGGGTATAAACATGGAATGCAATAGAAGGAATGGAATGCATAACGATTGGGTAAATACTATTACGTTTTTTCCCTTTTACAAAAAACATGCATTGAATTTCCTTCGGCAAACAAATTATTTTATGGAAATTAGGTTCAATAGCTTAGTGCTTGCATGAAGCTTTATAGAATGTTTCCTTGCTGGCGATAGTACCTCAACTCTGGGTTTTGCTCCACGTACTCCGAATTGGTCTTAGAATTCGATAAAAGGATATACAATAAGAAATATTAAATATGCTATTGCAAAAGGATAGATAATACTGGATAATTAAGTAGGGTAGGGAATGTCTAAAGATTTTAGGAGAAGATCAAGTCATTTGTCTCTGGATTGGGCAGATACAAATGACAGGTAGAAGGGCTGAAATGGCAGTTTCGTAATTTTTATATTGTAACTAGTTATTATAGGTTAACTGCATTTTTATTAAGGTTTAGGGGCAAGTATTTTTAATATCAAGACATAATACTGGTTCACAAATTTGGTTACTGAAATTTGGGATTTAAATGATTTAAGTTGTGAATAAATTTATCAACAGAGGTTAGAAATACTTTAGGCCATTTTGGGGGTAGTTTTGGTTCAATAAATTCTCACAGTAAGTTTAAATTTTCTGAGTTTCACAAAGTGGTTTGACATTTTTAGCAATAGGATGATTTTAGAATATTATAAACTTCTAGGTTATAAAGATGTATACTGATAGATTTTTCATTTTTAAGGGAAAATCTACAGGAAGTTCAACACTTTTATTTTCTACATTGAGAGTACTTTTTATGATCCTAATCATTTGGTTTCCTAAAAGGAGTTTATAAATGTTTTATAGAAATCCTTCAAGTTCCTAGGCACAATTAGGTCATTTTTGCTTCATTAGTTTTTATGGATATTTCTGTACAAGGAGTGGTAATTTATTGGAAGTATTAAAGGTCAAATTACGAATAACAAAATTGGTTTTCCCGATCAAAGGCAGTTAACATGAAAAGATTGATTTACAATTGGCTATTCTGTTGGAAATATTTCAGTTTAACATTTTTTTCTTCTTTTCTTTTCTCTCTTTCTCTCTTACTAGGTGGGGCCAGAGCGCCATAGAGGACAAAAGAGCGGCGACGGAATGGCACGGCGTGGTCTAGGGGATGGTACGGGGGATTTGGTCACATGGTTTGGCTTGACTCGTGCTGCGGTGGAAAAACATTGCGGGTTAAGAAGGTAGAGGATTGTAAGTGCGAGGAATGCGGTCTTCTCACCGGGGAGGCGAGGTAGCGGGGGGAGGCGGCCGAACTTGGAGACGGCGCTGATTGGGTCGGGCTTTGCAAACTCGATTCCTTCGTTTTGCGGGGTTCTGGAGGCGCGGCGATGCTGGGGCGCGGTGCGGTAGACTTGCTCGGGCGACCGGAAGGCGGGCACGCGGCGGGGCGCTGCAGAGAGAGAGGACAACGGCAGCCTCTGGACCGGGGCGATCCTAGGGCACCAAGTTGAAATTGGAAAAATCAGAAGGTGCTCTCATGTTCTGGCTAGGGAGAGGATGGAGTTCCCAGAGAGAAGCTAATTTGGTCAAACACTCCGGGCGGAGGAGGACTGATTACCGATGGTGATTTTTTGGGGATTTGTCGGTTTTTTCTCGGTGGGAATGTGGGAGCAAAGGAAGGAGATCGCTGGTGAAGTTTAAGAGTGAATGGTCGGGTTTCTGGTGGAGTTCATCTTGTTCTCTGTGTGTGTGAGGGGAAAAGAGAACAGGTGCTGACACTTTACAGTGCAGTGCTGAGTTTCTTCTCTCAGTGGTCTGGGGGTCCCATGTAGGAATGTTCTACTCATATTTAGCTGATTATCTATGGCTTGTGGGTCAAGTTAGTGATGATATAGGAGAGAGGGGTGTTGGGTGATTTCCTTGGTGCATCCACTGGTTACATGCTATAGTAGGTGAAGTGGGTTAGGCTTTGTGGGTCCACAGGTAGTGATGAGAGAAGAATTCTCTAGACTAGTGTTGAGAGGCTGTATGGAGCTGTTTTTTGCATCTGTGATTTCAGTAGGTTTAAAGGGGTTAATTATGGGAAGAAATAATTGGAGTGAGAGTGTGTTTAACTGCTGATTCAATTCAGGGTTAGGAAGTGGTCTGGTTCGCTTTTTGGTGAATTGGCAAGTAGGCACAACAGTACAGTTTTTCCTCTGCCAGTTTAATTTTTTCCAGTGCCTTGAGTTATCTTTTATTGTGCTTTCTTTGAGAGATAATTAACAAAATTCTGGTGGTAGGGTTTATTTTGGATCACTTTAGAAAGGGTTCTGTCTATTATTCTTCATTTTTAATGTGGTTTTTTAGAAGTAAATTATTTCGGCTAGCTCCTAGTTTTGCTGTATTTGAGGGGACTTGGTTTGAAGTATTCTATTGGAAGTGATAATCATGTAATTGCGTGGATTGGTTATAGTTGGGATTAGTGTTTCAGGAATTTTTCATGATTTTATGTGCAACCTACATCTTCAGAAATCCTTAAACTGTACAAGGGCATATGTCAAAGAGAAGGATCCAGGCTGAAACTTGTTTGGAAATTTTAAGAGGTCTAAACTAATGAAATAAATTTTGGAAAAAAATTATATTGATTCATGATAATTAAACTAGTATTTGAATAAATTATTTCCACAGGTGCTTATGTTCAATTTGATGCACTTTTTGTAGTTGGTCTAACTTTGCCGATTAGGGTTTCATTGTATTGATGGTTTTAAATATTGCAAACTTTATTTTGCAAGAAGTGATAATGCAAGAATTTAATTTTGCACTCTAATGACAGTAGGTCATGGCACTAATTACCTGGAATTAGATTTGGGGCTATGACATGGAGCATTCCGAGTTATCCTTGGCAGACTGGTCTAGCCCCCGAGCGTAGGAGATGGGCTCGTAGCCCTGAGTTCCTGTCACGCGTATCCGGAACTGGCCCTGCATTATAAAGATATCAGAACAATCACCCGAATAAAATTTATTTTACAATATATGTAAATACGTGTTCTTCCTCTTTTTGATATTAATTTCCTCGAGTAGTTGACCCCTTAGGTTTAAACACTCTGCCCGACTAGTCATAGCCCCCTAGCGTCGGGAGTTGGCTCGTGGCTCTTTCCCAGACATGCGTTTTGGGTGACTTGAGTTCGTCTTTCATGGAGCAAAGTTTCACGGATCGGAATTTATGCTACTCGAGTGCTTTTGCAACCATTTAAGAGGAAAAACCTAAAAAAATGTGCAGCTTGTACACCTATTAGGTGTAAGCGGCTGCGGCATTGGCGAGGCCAAGTGAGGAAAGATTTATCAGAAAGAGACTTAGCTATTCGGTATTTGGGAGTGGGGATGCAATCCTTGCGTTCGGGCTTTTGAGCCCTTGAGCATGTCACTTGTCATTATGATAATCTTCAGTTGTTGAAGGTCGAAGACGGTTGTGACCGACTGCCACAATGAAGCCGTCTGACTTGCATTTGTGACTCCCAACTTTAGTCGAGACCACGTCGTTGGTGCCCTCCCGTTTCTTTTGTTAGGGTGCCTTCTTGTCATCGAGGGCCTCAGCAACAGCGTCGGCCGAGTCGGCGTACTTGTTCGCCATGTCGAATAAAGTCTTGACAGAGTTGGGAGGCTTCCGAGTGAATTTGTCAATGAACGAGGTGTCTTTGATTCCTTTTCGAAACGTGGCGATGATGACCTCATCCTTGACCTTCGGGATTGAATTTTTCTTCTCAGAGAACCTCTTGATGAAGTCACGAAGAGACTCGTTCTTTCTTTGATGCAACTGATACAGGTCGTACTCGTTCCCTGGAAGTTGGCAATGAGGCGTTTTCGGAGTTCTCCACAGGAGCCGATTGATTGCTGTTAACGCCAAAATTTGGTAAGGCCCTGTATCAGATTCGGCCAAAAGGAAAATTGCGGTCAACTGGCGGAAGTTGATCCAGAAGAGACCGATTCCGGGAGGGAGCCGTGAAGACCGCTGTTTGGCAGTTATTTACTGTATCTATTAATTAGGCAAGTGTTTATCTTTAGGAAACCTGACCTCGTGTCCGGTCAGGCCTTGTTAGCGTTTTCTGTTATAATTAGGAAATCATGAACCGTGTCAAATAAGGACTCATGTAACTCGGGGTATAAATACGTACACCTGGGGACCTTGTAAATCATCACTCGATCAATACAATTTCGGTGCATTGCCACCCTTCCGACGGGATCTTGCTTCTCGAGCCGGGCTGCATCGGTTAGGTCCGAACTCCTGCGAGAGGGTAAGTCTCATCACCCCGGCTACCTATTGGCTAGGACTTCCTCGATTAGGTCCGATATTCTAGTCGGTTTATGGTAGTCGGCTTACCACGATATATTTACTTTATCTATGGCTGCATCAGTTCAGTTTGATCTCATAGATTGATTAGGTATATCACATCACGTGTGCATAGATCGTATCGGCTTACCGGGAGCGGTTTATCATCAGTTTGTGCTGCATCGGTTAGGTCCGACCTATTAAACTACTAGCGATAAATCGTTCCTGCTAGGTCGATACTTTACGTGCAAGTGCCTTATCGGGGTGTATAGCCGATAAGTTATCATGTTTTAGCATCACAATCGCATCAGATCTATCGGCTTATCGAGATCTCGTTATTATTATCAGTCTGTGCTGCAACGGTTGGGTCCGATCTACTAGACTGAATAATAACGTTACTCTTAATAAGCCGATGGGTTTCATGCGATGTTGTTATCGGAGCATTTAGCTGATAAGTTATCTCTTGTTAAATACAGCCGATTATACTGCTTGCCTTGTTATACATTCTTGCCTGCGTTACCATTACGATCGGCTAAGGGCTAGCCGATTGGTTTACTTTGCCGATCCGAAGTGCGAGCACAAGCAGGTTCCCGGGCACGACCTCAGCCAAGTTCCCGGGCACGACTTCAGGTGAGGACCCGGGCACGAGCATAGATAAGAAACCGGGCACAGATACGAACAGCGGAGGAAGACCCGGGCACGGATGCGAGCAAGGGCCGGGGCACGGGCGTGGGCAGTATCTTCGCGGCGATACTAGTAACTTTAAACCATGATCGGCTGGATTTCCTTTAATTTATTTTACTCATGCATTCTGCTTGCTTACTTTATCAAGTTTACAGCCGGTTTTTGAGTATCCCTTCGATGATCGGCTAGTTTAATACTTGTTTATTGTTATATCATTGTCATGCCATCATCGGCTTCCAGTCGATGTATAAGTGCTACAGTGCGTATCGGCCATCGGCCGATGAGATGAGTCCAAGCCGGCTTCCAGCCGATTGGCTCACGAATTTGACATCTTTTTCCTTGTCAATTGTAGGGTCAAATTGACTGGCACGCCTACGAACCTCAAGAATTTAGGACCTGCACTGGAGTGAAGCAAATCTCCTAGGCCTTCATGTGTCTCCCAGACACCGGACAGCCCCCGGCGGGTTTTCGGCGTCAACACGTTTTTGGCACGCCTGGTGGGACTCGGAGTTTCAACGCGAAGTTTCAATAATCAGATCTGGAACATGGCCGGGAAGGAAGTCAAAATAGACAACATAATTCTAGTCAGCATGGAAGATTTAACAAAAGAGCAAAAACAACAAATCGAGCAAACTATGGACAATTTTCAGAAGCTGTGCTTAGAGTCTTTCAGCATGACAAGGCAAGGGCTGATTCAGAAATCCCAGTTTCCAAAACCAGTACTAGTTGGAGAATCGAGCCGTACACCACCTGAAAGTCCACCAGTAAAACCCTTGCAAGAGATGGTGAATGAAGCAGTTCATCACGCGCTCATCAATCAATCCGGAATTCTGGTGAACACACTTCATAATCTCATAAAGAAGACGGTGGATGGATTGATTGTTCAAGAGCCTACTCGAGGTCCTGTTTTCCTCCCACCGAAGGTTGAACCAAATCAAGTTGCTTACAATGTCAGTAGAGACATACCAGAAAACATGTTTACACAGAACCAGGCTAGGGGGCAACAGGATGTTCCTGCTGGATATCATCGGTCTGCTTACTATGGAGGATATCAGCAAAATTATCCAGGAGGCGGGGCCGATCCAGGCACTTACCAAAGGGAGTACCATAGACAGAATCGGCAACAAACTCCACCTGTCCAGTACCAACAAAACAACCTGAGGGAGGAAGATCTATCAACTAGGGTTGCTGAAATAGTAAGGGAGCAGTTCGGGATCAAGCCCAAGGAGCAGACGTTTATGTATCGGCATCCATATCCTGAGTGGTTCGACAGGGTTCCCTTACCACACCGATACAGGGTCCCGGATTTCTCTAAGTTCTCAGGGTAGGACAACACATCTACAGTGGAACATGTCAGCCGATTCCTGGCGCAGTGTGGAGAGGCATCGGCTGAAGAGGCTCTGAGGGTTAGGTTTTTCCCCTTATCTTTATCTGGATCGGCTTTTACATGGTTCTCTTCATTACCACCAAATTCTGTTCAGGGATGGGCCGATCTGGAAAAACAGTTTCACAAATATTTCTTTGCTAGAATTCATGAGTTGAGATTGTCAGATTTGACATCGGTTAGGCAACGACCAGATGAAACAGTACCGGAATACGTTCAGCGATTTCGGGATATCATAAACCGATGTTATAGTTTGAACCTGAGCGATGGGCATCTGGCCGATCTGGCTTTTTAGGGTCTCTTGGCGCCGATTAAGGAGAGATTTTCTTCGCAAGAGTTCGAGTCCCTAGCGCACCTAGTACAGAAGGTATCGGCTCATGAAAGCCGATTTCAAGAGGCAAAAAAGGATAAGTACCAGAGAAGGGTTGCTCAAGTACAGGTTTATTCATCGGACTCAGACGATGAGGAATCTGATGCTGAGGTTGGATTGACGGAGTGGGCCAGGAATAAGAAATCAGTATCATGCCCATGGGTCAAGGATATCGGCAAGGAGGAGCGGTATGATTTTGATATTAGTAAAGCCGATAAAATCTTTGACTTGCTGTTACAAGAGAAACAGATACAACTTCCACCAAATCACGTGATTCCATCAGCCAAAGAACTGAAGAAGAAAAGATATTGCAAGTGGCACAATACTATATCGCATCATACTAACGAGTGCAAAGTTTTTTGGCAACAAATTCAATCGGCTGTCGAGCAGGGAAGAATCAAATTCGAAGACAAGAAGCCGATGAAGATTGATGGGCACCATTCCCCGTAAACATGGTCTATACGGGATCATCATCAAGGGATCAAGCCGATGGAGGAAGATTGCAAAGGTACAAGTCAAGGATTACTTCATCGGGTATGATAGAAAAATATTCAAAGAATGAAGAACAGAGGGATGAGCCAGAAAGATATAATCCGCATTGGGACTGCCCGTTCTTCCGGTTCTGCTGGGATCAAGGGATGAGATTGCCATCAGTTGAAGATTGCCGAGTGCAGTAATATGGGGAATCGGCATGATCGGCAGCAGAGGTTTTCACAGGATCGGTCGCCTAGGAAAAGAGAATCGGTTCATAGCCGATTAGGGCCGATCCATGAAGAGTTCTTTGAAGGAGGATGAAGAGGAAGTGCATGAAAAACAAATCCAGAATCCTCAATGGTGCCCTAGTGGGATATTCACGAAGAATCAGAAGAGAAGGGCACAACGGCTACGACACCGAGAGCAGCAGGAAGAACAGAGACAAGATCAGGAAGAGGCCGATCATCGTCACAAGAAAACCAAGCAAGTATGGCGCGTGAAGAGAAAGGACGATGAAGCTGATCAATCAGCTCTAGTGGATATGGTGTTCTTTTTGCCTCGGGAGTATAAAGCACTTTCATCGGATGAAGAAGGCAATGAGGAAGTGTTCGCTCAATTAACGTTGCAACCCGATCAGGCCATATTTGACAAACCTGAAGAGTCAGAACATCGGCACCTGAAGCCATTATATATCAAGGGCTATGTGAATGGGAAGCCGATGACAAAGATGCTGGTTGATGGGGGAGCAGCAGTTAATCTCATGCCTCATGGCACATTCCGGAAATTGGGAAAGACTGCCGAAGATTTGATCAAGACGAATATGGTGCTAAAGGACTTCGGTGGGAATTCGTCAGAAGCAAAGGGCGTATTAAACGTGGAGTTGACAATAGGAAATAAGACATTACCTACCACATTTTTCGTCATCGACGGAAAGGGGTCATATAGCTTGCTTCTCGGCAAGGACTGGATTCATGCGAACTGCTGCGTGCCCTCGACGATGCATCAATGTTTGATACAGTGGCAAGGAGATCAAGTTGAGGTGGTCTTAGCAGATCGGTCAACCAACATTGCAATGACCGATCTACCAGTCAGGGAAGCCGATGGGGTTGACTGCCTATCCGGGAAAGTACGGGAAGGAGACTACCTTAAGGTCACTAGCCAAGAGATACAGCCGATTCAGCAAGTCGGCTCTGAATTATTACTCTGATGGGCTCCATTGAAGACTTCGAGGGGAAGTTGGGGCAAGGATTTACGTCGGTCGATGATTTGGAGGAGATCGACATAGGACCAGGAGATAAACCAAGGCCGACGTACATAAGCAAAAAATTAAGTCCTGAACTTCGAGAAAAATTGATAACTTTGTTGAAGGAGTATCGGGATTGTTTCGCTTGGGAGTACCATGAGATGCCAGGATTAAGCCGATCAATTGTTGAACTTCGGCTGCCCAATAAACCAGGATATCGGCCGTTCAAGCAGGCTCCAAGGAGATTCAAGGCAGAGTTATATGAGCCGATCAAAGTGGAAATCACAAGGTTGTATGATGCCAAGTTCATAAGGCCATGCCGATATGCCGAGTGGGTTTCTAATATCGTCCCGGTGGAAAAGAAAAACGGAAAATTGAGGATATGTATTGATTTCCGGGATCTGAATAAAGCTACCCCCAAAGATGAATACCCAATGCCGATAGCGGATTTATTGGTGGATGCAGCCTCAGGCCACAAAATTATCAGCTTCATGGACGGCAATGCAGGATACAATCAGATTTTTATGGCTGAAGAAGATATACATAAGACTGTGTTTCGGTGTCCTAGAGCTATCGGCTTGTATGAGTGGGTAGTAATGACTTTTGGATTGAAGAGTGCCGGTGCGACTTATCAGAGAGCGATGAATTATATATTTCATGATCTCATCGGCTTGTTGGTAGAAATTTATATTGATGATGTGGTGGTCAAGTCTAAAAGTGAGGAAAGCCATATAGCCGATTTACGAAAAGTGCTGGAGAGGGCCAAGAAATACGGACTAAGAATGAATCCCAATAAGTGCGCTTTTGGTGTATCGGCTGGGCAGTTTTTGGGTTTTATGGTTCATGAGCGAGGGATTGAAGTTAGTCAGCGAAGCATCAGAGCCATTAAGACAACAGAGCCACCAAGCAATAAGACAGAGTTGCAATCATTGATCGGCAAGATTAATTTTGTGAGAAGATTTATATCAAATTTATCAGGGAGAATTGAATCTTTCACTCCGTTGTTGAAGTTGAAGGCCGATCAAGAATTTGTGTGGGGGGTAGCACAGCAGAAGGCATTTGACGAGATCAAGAATTATCTGAGTTCCCCACCTATTTTAATTTCGCCGCAGAAAGGAGTGCCGTTCAGGTTGTACTTGTCAGCCGATGAGAAATCCATCGGGTCTATTTTGATACAGGAGTTTGAGGGAAAAGAGCGAGTTGTATTTTATCTGAGCAGAAGGCTTTTGGATGCTGAAACAAGATATCCTGCGGTGGAGAAGTTATGCCTGTGCTTATATTTCTCGTGTACAAAGTTAAGGCATTATATCCTATCGGCTGAGTGTACAGTAGTTTGCTAGGCCGATGTGGTCAAATATATGTTGTCAGCTCCAGTCTTGAAAGGGCGAGTTGGTAAATGGATTTTTGCTTTGACAGAGTTTGACTTGAGATATGAATCGGCTAAAGCAATTAAGGGATAGGCAGTGGCCGATTTCATTGTACAACACAGAGGGGCTCACGAAGACTATGTAGAGCCGATCCCATGGACTTTGTTTTTTGATGGATCGGTTTGCAAGCATGGATCTGGTATCGGCTTAGTTATCATATCGCCTCGGGGGGCAAGTTTTGAGTTTGCTTTTACAATTAAGCCTTATCGGACTAACAATCAGGCAGAATACGAGGCGGTGCTAAAAGGACTTCAACTCTTAAAGGAGATCGGAGCCGATGTCATAGAGATAATTGGCGATTCTTTATTGGTGGTCAAGCAGTTGTCTGGAGAATATGAGTGCAGGGATGATGTTTTGAGGTCATATTATGAGGAGTGTACAGATTTGTTAAAGGATTTCAAGATAGTATCAATAGATCATATTTCCAGGGAGCAGAATTTAGAAGCCAATGATCTTGCGCAGATTGCTTTAGGGTATCGGCTGAATAGGCAGGTTGAGGTTGAGATAGCCGATATTGACATTCAGAACAAGGCCGATGACTGGAGACAGGAGATAATTGATTACTTGCAAAATTCGTCGCAATCGGTTTCTAGGAAAATTTGGTATAAAGCTACTAAGTATGTGCTGCTTGATGAGGAACTGTATTATCGGACTTTTGAGGGAGTTCTACTTAGGTGCCTGAATTTGGAAGAAGCCAAAGTGGTTATGTGCGAGGTGCATGAAGGCGCCTGTGGGACTCATCAATCGGCTCATAAGATGAAATGGTTGCTGAGAAGAGTAGGATATTTTTGGCCGACGATGTTGGAAGATTGTTTCAGGTACTATAAAGGATGTCAAGATTGTCAGAAATTTGGAAATGTACAACGAGCACCAGCATCGGCTATGAATCCTATCATCAAACCGTGGCCGTTCAGAGGCTGGGGAATTGACATGATCGGCCAGGTTTTTCCTCCATCAAGTAAAGGACATAAGTTCATATTGGCGGCAATAGATTATTTTACCAAGTGGGTAGAGGCGATTCCTCTGAAGAAAGTTACGTCCAAGGAAGCGATCGAGTTTGTAAAGGAGCATATAATTTATCGGTTTGGGATTCCTCAGACGATAACTACTGATCAGAGGTCTATTTTCGTGTCTGATGAGTTTCAACAATTTGCTGCCAGTATGGGAATCAAGTTGTTAAATTCATCGCCTTATTATGCTCAGGCCAATGGACAGGCGGAAGCTTCTAACAAGAGTTTGATCAAGTTGATTAAGCGAAAAATTGATGAGCAGCCGCGGCGATGGCATACTACATTAGCCGATTCACTATGGGCCTATCGGATGGCATGTCATGGATCTACTCAGGTGCCACCGTATCAGTTAGTATATGGACATGAGGCAGTTTTACCGTGGGAGACTAACATCGGCTCTAGGAGAATTTCTTTGCAAAATCAGTTGACAGCCGATGATTATTACAATTTAATGACAGATGAACTTGAAGATTTGGCTCAGAATTGGTTAAGGGCATTGGAAAAGATCAAGGAAAACAAGGCTAAGGTAGCTCGGCATTACAACAAAAAGGTGGTGAATAAATCGTTTGCCGAGGGAGATCTTGTGTGGAAGTTGATTTTGCCGATCGGGTCCAGAGATAATAAGTTTGGAAAATGGTCGCCTAATTGGGAAGGGCCCTATCGGATTAATCGCTGTGTGCCTGGTAATGCCTATGTATTAGAAGATCTTGACGGGACGGGATTTGCTAAAGCGCTTAACGGAAAATATCTCAAGAAATACTATCCTAGCGTATGGATCAATTCTTAAATTGGTTAAGTGCAACCAATTTCTAAAATAGTTCGGAAAGCCGATGTTTTTTGCATCGTCTAAAGATAGCCGATATCAATCGATATCGCCTTTAGATCAAACAGAAATATTATCAAAGGTGAAGGAGGCAGGCAACAAGGCCGATCAGGATATATTACAGCACATGTTTCAAGAGGCCATCGGTCATTAATTTACATGAACTGTTGGATCGTTTTGATTGCGTGCAGGCGGATTTGGTCAATTTCATTGATGGCTCGGATGTCGTCTTCATCGGAGCCCGGGATGGTTTTCAAGTTCTTGCGCCGATGAATGACTTGACGCACCGTCGCTGCAACCTTAGCCTCTTGGTCTTGGATGGCTTGCGGCAGGCCGATAAGCTGGGATTCTCTGGCTTCAAGATCCTTGCGAACTTTTTCAAGTTCTACCAGCAAATCGGCCTCCTTCTTCTTCAGTTGATCTAGCTTGGGTTGGAGCTCTTGGGGGGCAGCTGCCATGTCATCAAGTCTTTTCTTCTCTATCTGGGCTAGCAGCCGATCGGCTTGGATGTCTTCGGTAATCTTCTGTTGATCAGCGCGATCGGCTATGCGCTGTCTAAGCTTGATGAGTTTAAACCTATGAGACTCCAGGTATGCTGCAGGGGTTAACGCGTCGACGAGTTCTTCGGGCAGATGGTGTTCAATTTCTGCAAGTCTAGCCCGAATAGGCCCGCAGTCTTCCACCAGCGCATCAATTGGGTTGTCCAGCCGATTGTTGATGCTCGTTAAGTAATCACGCACATCGGCTGGGAACGACGGTTTGGTTGCTGCGCTGGTGGCTGTTTCGTCTTCTGCCTCCAAGTACTTGCCGATGTCAAAGGAAAACAAATCGGCTAAGGACTGTAAAATTGGCATCGGTAAAAGGATCAGTAGAAGGTTAAAAGTGAAGTATGGGCGTGAAGAGATTACCTGAGGAAGGACATCGACAGCTCAGGTGGCATCGGCTTCGGGGAGATGAATAGGATGTTCTTCGGAGGGGCCGATGTCAGCCGATGGGATAGGAACAGTCTCATTGACAGCTGGAGGACTTGGTATCGAGAGTGGGGCGGCTGGAGAAGCCATCGGCTCAGTGCTTGGAGGGACGTCGGAAGAAGGTTGAAGTTCTGGAGCCGATGACTCGAGCTGGAAAGGAAACTAGTAAGATGAATAAGAGCGGGTACTAATGTCAAGACTTGGCGCATACCTGAGGGGATGAGGGAGCCGATGTTGTCTGGGGAGAAGATGGCGTCGTGGCAATGACATCGGCATCGGTTTTCTGCTTCTTCAGGGAGGGGCGATGCGCTAACTTCTTCCGTTTTTGTCCTATCGGCCGAGGCGCCTTGAGGAGAGCCGATGGAGATGGAGCGTTGCGCCCTAAGTTTGGAGTGGCCGATGGGGGCTGGTACAGAATCGGCCGACCGCTGTTGCTTGTCGTTGGGGGCTCGACGCTGGCAGCCTGCAAAATTAAGAGTAAGAGTTGATCGGAGAAGGCGATTAAGGTTTACAGGTGTTACCTCTTCGTCAGATTCGATATACTCGACGTCAAGACGGGAACAGTAGCAGGTGGGCTACCTTGGGCCGCCTCGATATGGAGGAAATCTGGAGGCCCAAAATGAAAGAATTTCGAAGTCCTATAGGAGAACTCCGAAATTGGGGGGCATGTGTTAACGCCAAAATTTGGTAAGGCCCTGTATCAGATTCGGTCAAAAGGGAAATTGCGGTCAACTGGCGGAAGTTGATCCAGAAGAGACCGATTCCGGGAGGGAGCCGTGAAGACCGCTGTTTGGTAGTTATTTACTGTATCTATTAATTAGGCAAGTGTTTATCTTTAGGAAACCTGACCTCGTGTCCGGTCAGGCCTTGTTAGCGTTTTCTGTTATAATTAGGAAATCATGAACCGTGTCCAATAAGGACTCATGTAACTCGGGGTATAAATACGTACACCCGGGGACCTTGTAAATCATCACTCGATCAATACAATTTCGGCGCATCACCACCCTTCCGACGGGATCTTGCTTCTCGAGCCGGGCTGCATCGATTAGGTCCGAAGTCCTGCGAGAGGGTAAGTCTCGTCACCCCGGCTACCTATCGGCTAGGACTTCCTCGGTTAGGTCTGATATTCTAGTCGGTTTATGGTAGTCGGCTTACCACGATATATTTACTTTATCTATGGCTGCATTAGTTCAGTTTGATCTCATAGATTGATTAGGTATATCACATCACGTGTGCATAGATCGTATCGGCTTACCGGGAGCGGTTTATCATCAGTTTGTGCTGCATCGGTTAGGTCTGACCTATTAAACTGCTAGCGATAAATCGTTCCTGCTAGGTCGATACTTTATGTGCAAGCGCCTTATCGGGGTGTATAGCTGATAAGTTATCATGTTTTAGCATCACAATCGCATCAGATCTATCGGCTTATCGAGATCTCGTTATTATTATCAGTCTGTGCTGCAACGGTTGGGTCCGATCTACTAGACTGAATAATAACATTACTCTTAATAAGCCGATGGGTTTCATGCGATGTTGTTATCAGAGCAGTCAGCCGATAAGTTATCTCTTGTTAAATACAGTCGATTATACTGCTTGCCTTGTTATACATTCTTGCCTGCGTTACCGTTACGATCGGCTAAGGGCTAGCCGATTGGTTTACTTTGCCGATCCGAAGTGCAAGCACAAGCAGGTTCCTGGGCACGACCTCAGCCAAGTTCCCGGGCACGACTTCAGGTGAGGACCCGGGCACGAGCATAGATAAGAAACCGGGCACGGATACGAACAGCGGAGGAAGACCCGGGCGCGGATGCAAGCAAGGGCCCGGGCACGGGCGCGGGCAGTATCTTCGCGGCGATACTAGTAACTTTAAATCATGATCGGCTGGATTTCCTTTAAATTATTTTACTCATGCATTCTGCTTGCTTACTTTATCAAGTTTACAGCCGGTTTTTGAGTATCCCTTCGATGATCGGCTAGTTTAATACTTATTTATTGTTATATCATTGTTCATGCCATCATCGGCTTCCAGTCGATGTATAAGTGCTACAGTGCGTATCGGCCATCGGCCGATGAGATGAGTCCAAGCCGGCTTCCAGCCGATTGGCTCACAAATTTGACATCTTTTCTCCTTGTCAATTGCAGGGTCAAATTGACTGGCACGCCTACGAACCTCAAGAATTTTGGACCTGCACTGGAGTGAAGCAAATCTCCCAGGCCTTCGCGTGTCACCCAGACGCCGGACGGCCCCCGGCGGGTTTTCGGCGTCAACAATTGCTTGGGATGTCCTGTTAGCCATGTCCTTGCCGAGTTAGCTAAAGCGACTGGGAGGTAGTTAGCCATGACTTTGTGATTTCCTCCAGCTGCTCGGATCGCCAGAGTGTAGACCGTGAGCCAGGACTCGGGATTGGTCTTGCCGTCGTATTTGTCGATGCCTGTAGGCTTGAAACCCGACGGCCAGTCGACCTGTTGTAGCTCCTGGGTGAAGGCCAGTATGCCTTCGTCCTCATGAGGGCACCGACTCCAAATACGGTGGTGAAACCGCTCGTGGTGGAGGCCAAAACGCTTGTTCTTGTCTTCCAGTTGGCATTACTCATCTTCTTCTCATTCACGGCGCCGAGCGATGATGTCTTGCCGAAGGTCGCGCCGTAGTCGGTCTCGGAGGTCCTGATCATCCCGGCAGTTACTTTGACGTCGCCGGTTGTCGTTGGGGTTGCCAAGTGACGCCTGACGTGCCTCCGTATGCGGCTAACTGGAGCCAGCTACTCGGCGTCGCTTTGAGGTAGATGAGACTGCCGTTGGGGAAGCCGAGCAGCTGGTCGGTATGAGGGTATCGTCCGACTGTTGGTGCTGCTGACATGCAACAACGGTAAGCATGGCTTTTATCCTTGCGATTGTCAGAGTGGCCTGGTGATCAGGTCCGAACTGGAGTGTATCCAGTAGAGTTGCGGCCATGATGTTCTGTTGGGGTGTAATGAAGACGTCGTGGTCGCAGACTCGGGTTTGGAGGATTTGTTGCTGAGCGGTTCGCCCAGCCCTGCGTAGATCATCGTTGTGGGCGTGCAGGCGTCTTGCTTCTTCCTCCCGTTGTTCTCGCAGTCGGCAGGCCTCCTCCTCTTGTTGCTCATGTAGTCAGCGTGGTTCCTGAGTAGGAGTGGGGCCTTTGGATGCCATGAAGATTTCTCGTGGCGGGGAGAAGCTTGCCGAACTGCTGTCCAACTTAGAGTCGGAATCCGACTGAGAGTCGTAGTCCGACTGAGAGTCGTAGTCGGAATAATTGATGGGGGTGATTATAACTCCAACCTTCCTGATCCGATCTCGCACGGCTCTGGGCCGTATCCGAGTCGAATTCCAGGGGATCGGGTTTGCCGCGTCGGATGTTGTCTGAAGATATCCGCGGCGTTGCCGAGTCTGTACGGGAGATTGAGAATCGCTTCCCTTCTTAGCTCGATCTTGGCCGGCTCAAGGCCGAGTCCGAGTCGAACACCGAAGGAAAGAGTTGTCCCGAGACCCGGACAAGATGAAGATTGCCGCAGCAAGTAGATGAGGGTTGCTGCAGCATCATGTGGACCGACTGGCGCGGAGTCGGCCGGTTCCCTGGTAGATCGGATCGAGTCCGAGTCGGCCAAGGTGAGATTGCCAATTTGGTCGGCAATGAAGTCGAGGCTTCCGAATGCAATTGAATCTCCAAGGGAGAGTTTGCCGCTGTCGACTCCGGTTGCTAGATCCATTGAGCTTGTAGATGTAGATCGCGCTGAAGCCCCTACCTGGCGCGCCAACTGTCGATGTTTTACACCAGCAATAAATATATGGGGCTACTCGGTGGATGGAAACTTGATGGATTGCAAAGGAACACATAGAGATTTTATACTGGTTCAGGCCCCCGATGTGAGGTAATACCCTACGTCCAGTTGTGGTGTTATTCCTTTGAGGATTTGTGGTGGTAATTATGATAAACCAACTCCACCTGCCCTCATGGGGCGCCCTGCCTCCCCTTATATACTGGGGGACAGGGTTACAAGGTAGGAGTCCCAACCGGATTACGGCCAAGGGATCTCCTCTTAGAGATATAACGAACCTGACTAGGACTGTATATTCCTTTCTATACAAGGCAAAGTCTGTCGAATCTAGCTATATCTCTAATTACAAGGCTAGACCCATCCTCTATCTGAGTGGCCCATATGCTTGTCATGAAGTACCCGGGGCCCATGGCACCCACACCACAGGGATCGAAAAGTATGACGGCAAAACAAATCCCGAGTCCTAGCTCACCGTATATACCCTAGCAGTTCGAGCTGCTGGGGGCGATAGCAAAGCCATGGCTAACTACCTCCCAGTCACGCTAGTTGACTCGGCAAGGACATGGCTGACAGGGCTCCCCAGGTGGTTGATCGGTTCCTGGGGAGAACTCAGGGAGCCGTTCATCGCTAATTTTCGGGGAACCTACGAGAGGCCATCTTCTGAACATGATCTGTATCAACTACACTAGAAGAAGAACGAGTCTCTACGAGATTTTATCAAGAGATTTTCCGAGAAGCGCAACAAGATCCCAATGATCCAAGATGAGGCCGTCATCGCCGCCTTCCGCAAGGGAGTAAAGGACGCCCCGTTCATTGTGAAATTCACTCGGAAGCCACCACCCTCTGTCTGGGCTCTTTTCGACATGGCCAACAAATACGCCAACTCGGCTGAAGCGGTCACAGAGGCCCTCGACGAGAAAAAGGAGTCCCGACAGAAAGACCAGAAGGCAAAAGCTGACAACGAGCCATCTCAAAACAAGTCTGGCAGCTGCAAGCGGAAGTAGGACAACGAGGTGGCCAACATGGAGTGCACTTGGTCGCGGCCCCAGCGGAATAACGACTACCAAAAAGTCATGAGCGGGCCATGCCCCTTCCACCCCAAGGGCAAGCACGCGGCCAAAGACTGCTACATGCTCAAGAAATTTGCCTCCGAGCAGGCTTCTTCATCTGGCACCGACAAGAACAAAGACAAGCCAGATCACGGTTTGGCCAACGATTTTCAAGATCCTCAAGCCGAGCTCAACCATATCTTCGGAGGGCCGTCTGCCTATGAGTCCAAGCGCAAACAGAAATTATCAGCGCGCGACATCAACACAGTCTCTACAACGGACACCCCCTAGTACCTGCGCTGGTCAGAGATGGCCATTAGCTTCAACCGCACAGATCACCCAGATCAGGTTACACACCCGGGACGCTATCCACTCGTCCTGGACCTGGTAGTCAGAAATATCAGGCTGAAGAAAACCCTTATCGACGGAGGCAGTGCACTCAACATCTTATTCACCAAGACTTTGTACGAGATGAGAATTCCTCGTTCAGAATTACGGCCGAGCACTGTGCCCTTCCACGGGATAATTCCCGGCCTGTCATCAACTCCACTCGGGCAGATCACATTGCCAGTAACCTTGGCACGCGGGATAACTTCCGCACAAAAAATGTCTGTTTCGAGGTCACCGACTTCGAGACCGCGTACCACGCGATACTCGGACAACCAGCACTCGCCAAATTCATGGCGATACCGCACTACACATATATGGTGCTCAAGATGCTAGGGCTAGCAGGAGTCCTCTCCCTACACAGCGATGTCAAGCAAGCCTTCACCTACGACAAGGAGAGCTGAGAATTGGCTCAATTACAAGAGGCGGCAGTCGAGCGCAACAGCAACTGAAGTCGAGCAAGATCCAGTTCCGGCAAAAAAGGCAGCGAAGTTGGGAATTTCAGCGGGCTCTGACACGAAGAAGATCCCCTTGGACCCTTCTGACCCCTCCAAGACTGCTCTAGTCGGGACCGGACTCGACCCCAAATAGGAAGACGCGCTTGTCACCTTCCTCCAAGATAACAAGGATATCTTCGCGTGGAAACCGTCCAACATGCTGGGCGTACCAAGGGAGGTGATCGAGCACGCCCTCAATGTGAAGACAGACGCCAAGCCAGTCAAGCAACGGCTACGGCACTTCGCTCAAAACCGCAAGGATGCTATTCAGGAGGAGATCACCAAGCTCCTCGCAGCCGGGTTCATCAAGGAGGTCTATCACCCGGACTAGCTGGCAAACCCAGTTCTGGTCCGGAAGAAAAAGGTAAATGGTGCATGTGCGTCGACTACACCGATCTCAACAAGGCGTGCCCCAAGGACCCATTTGGTCTTTCCAAGATAGATCAGGTGGTCGATTCCACGACCAGGTGTGACCTACTCAGCTTTCTCGACTGCTACTCGGGATACCATCAAATCATCCTGAGGGAGGAAGACTGCTTAAAGATGTCTTTCATCACGCCGTTTGGAGCATACTGCTACATCACAATGCCGTTCGGTCTGAAAAGTGTTGGAGCAACCTATCAACAGGCAATTCAGCGGTGTCTGCACACTCAGATCGGGCGCAACGTGGAAGCCTACGTCGACAACGTGGTGATCAAGACCAAGTCCAAAGAAGACCTCATCACTGACCTGGAAGAAACCTTCCAAAATCTTCAACGATTCAAGATGAAGCTAAACCCGGAAAAATGCGCCTTCGGAGTGCCATCTGGCAAGTTACTCGGCTTCATTGTCTCACATCGTGGCATCGAGGCAAACCCAGAGAAAGTCAACGCCATAATGAACATGGCTCCCCCGGCTAACCTGAAGGACGTCCAGAAGCTGATAGGCTGCATGGCGGCACTCAGCCGATTTATTTCCCGACTGGACGAACGGGGTATGCCCTTCTTCAAGCTACTCAAAAAGGCGGACAATTTCCAATGGACTCCGGACGCCCAACAAGCCTTCGAAGACTTCAAACAATTTCTCACATCACCTCCCGTGTTGGCTTCACCTATGCCCCAAGAACTGCTAATGCTATATCTGCCGGCAACCACTTAGGTAGTTAGCACAGTACTGGTGGTCGAGCGATCCAAACAAGGTCACATCCAGAAAATTCAACGGCCAGTTTACTTTGTCAGCGAGGTACTTGCCGACTCAAAGACGAGATATCCGTAGGTCCAGAAGATGTTATATGGCCTACTCATCATAGTCCGGAAGCTGGTGCATTATTTTCAAGCACATCCAGTCACGGTGGTCACATCATTTCCACTCGGGGATGTCCTTCACAAGCTCTAGCCGACTTCATAGCCGAGTGGACAGAAGTTCAACTGCCTACATCAATAGCGAAGCTAGAGTACTGGACAATGTACTTCAACGGTTCTCTACGGATCGGCGGCGTCAGGGTTGGAGTCATATTAACATCCACACCAGCGAAAAACTCAAGTACATCCTACAAATCCACTTCCCGGCTTCCCACAACGTCACCGAGTACGAGGCACTCATCCACGGGCTCTAGATTGCTATATCACTCGGCATACGTCGACTGGTTGTGCGCGGGGATTCTCAACTCGTGGTGAACCAAGTCATGAAAGACTCGAATTGTCTCGATAATACCATGGCTGCATACTATCAGGAGGTCCACAAGCTGGAAAACAAGTTCGATGGGCTAGAAATAACAGATGTCCTGCGCTAATACAATGACGCGCCAGACGAGCTGGCAAATATGGGATCCAAGCGAGAAGCGGTTTCGACTAGAATCTTTGTTGAGCAACTCATGGAGCCATCAGTCAAGAAGAAATTGGCGCCGGAGCAGTCGGGAGGCGAACCTACCCCGGCTAAAGACGAGGTGCTGCACATATGTCAAGACTGGCAGGCCCCTGTTGTCAAATTTCTCCTAGACGACGAACTCCCAGACGATCACAGTCAAGCCGAGCAGATCAAGCGTCGAAGCAAAAGCTTCCTACTAGTCGGAGAAGACTTGTACCAAAGGAGTGCATCCTGCAGTCAATCCACTCAGGCATATGTGGCAACCATGCCGCATCTAGGACGTTAGTCAGAAAGGCCTATCGGCAGGGATTCTTCTGGCCCACAGCAGTAACAGACGCAAAAGAAATTGTTCGCAAGTGCGAGGGTTGCCAGTTCTACGCAAGACAAACAAATCTCCCAGCCCAAGAACTCCAAACTATCCCTATTTCTTGGCCATTCACAGTATGGGGGCTCAACATGGTCGGGCCTTTCAAGAAAGCGCCAGGAGGGTTCACACATCTATTCGTCGCAGTTGACAAGTTCACCAAGTGGATTGAGGCCAAACCCGTTGCAACTATAACAGTGGCACAAGCAAAGGACTTCATCATGAGTATACTATACCGATTCGGGGTCCCTAACCGCATCATAACTGACAATGATACTCAGTTCACGGGCGGCGTATTCCAAGACTTCTGCGAAGATTTCGGCATCACGATCTGCTATGCATCTGTGGCACACCCACGGAGCAATGGGCAGGTCGACCGAGCCAATGGTATGGTCTTACAAGGCATCAAGGCCAAAATATTTGACCGACTACAACCATATGCGGGCCGGTGGGTACAAGAACTCCCATCTGTTCTCCAGTCTCTTAGAACCACGGTTAGTCGGGCAACAGGGCAATCCCCTTTCTTTCTGGTCTACGGTGCTGAGGCTATGCTACTGACAGAGTTACAGTTCAGCTATCCGCGAGTCTGGACTTACTCAGAAGACGTCTCAAACAGTACCCGACTGGTCGAGCTAGATTAGTTGGAAGAAGCAAGGGACATCGCAACAATCCAGTCGGCAAGGTATCTTCATGGCCTACGTCGCTACCACAATCGCAAAGTCTGTGGCCGCGCCTTTTTGGTCGGGGATCTCATCTTGAGAAAAATACAAACCACCAAAGGCAGGCACAAATTATCCCCACTTTGGGAAGGGCTGTTCATTATAGCTGAGGTCACGCGGCCATGTGCCTACCGACTAAAGACCAAAGACGGTGTCCTCATCAGCAACTCATGGAATATAGGACAGCTACGTCCTTTCTATACCTGAGCTTTATACTTTCTCATGTGTACAGTTTTGCCTAACTCACCATGCCGCTTGTATCAACCGAGTACTGAGTCGAGGGCTGCATGTATTATATGTGTTTTGTCAATAATATACGAGCCTGTCTTAGTCCAGTTATGAAGCCTTACTACGACTGTCACGTTTGCCCGAGTACACTTTCTTATAGTGAACGATTTTATTAAGTTCCGACAGACTAACTCGGCGCAGACTACACATTCAAGTAAAGCTAATGACAACTGAGTAGTAATTCAAGGCTTGGCGGCACTGCACATATATTTACACATGTTTTCCACAAAAGTTTATACATACCGACTACATGATATATTCCTCTTACAGACCCAGGTCTCGGGTGATTATCTCAGCAGTTGGCCTCGCCCGGGCTATCAGCTCCAACGCCTCCTCGGGCGTCGTCTCCTCGGCAAACCCCTCCCTGATGGCTTCAATGTCTGCCCTTGGGTAGATTGATTTGGTCATCGCTAGGGTCTGGGCCACACCGGCAATGACATGCTTATCCGAGTACCTCTTCAGGGCACTTGGTGCATTCTCAAGACGCGCCTCCACTTGGGGGATTCGGCTGCAGCTGGTTCCCACAGGGCTGGGATCCATCAGATCAAGGAGCCCTTTCACGGACCCAACAAGGGCCTCCCGTGACTCCGTGATGACCCTTATCTGCTCTGTGTAAAACCGGTATTGGGCCTGGGCATTGGCTCTAAGGTCTGCCTAGGTCCACCGACAAGTAAACTCGTTAGGCACGGCTGCAGATGGAACGATTAAAGGATTGGCTAAGATCACCGTCGGGACGGAGACTTACTCATGTAATCAGCCTCCTACTCGGCCACGGTCTTCTCCAGTCTAGCTTTTTCTTCGCCGAGCTTGATGTTGGCCTCTTCTAACTCGGCCTTCTTCCGTTCGAGCCTGGCGTTGGCCTTTGTCAGGTTGGCCTTGTCCTTTTCAAGCTCGGCCTTGGCTTCCTCGGCCTCCTTCAGCTGGGATTCCCTCTCTGTTCGGGTCTTCAACTCGGCTTCGAGGGCTGCACGACTGATTAGTCAAGAACTCAACCTTGCAGCCAAGACACAACTGGGCATTCGGGAATAGCGCAGCTGGAGAAATACTTCAAGGGTTCAGTTGGGAAGATACATTCGGGAGACTTACCTCTAATCTTCCCGGCTTGGGCCCAAGTTTCGTCCCTGAGCTGGGTGGCAGCATCCTTCAGCCAGGCTTCCCTCCCCGCGTGGCGCTCTTCCATCTCGGCCTTCAACGCCCGGAGCTACTCTAATTCCGCGAGATGGGGGGCCATTTCGACCAGGATCCCGGTCATCTCTTCATTATGATCAACAAGCTTCTGCTCAAGGAGAGAACAAGTCAAGATCGCAGTCAGACGTCGGACCGGGAAGACCACTAGGACTCCACCACAAGAATCATACCCGAACCCCCTCGGACTCGGCAATGGCGGCGCGGAGCAAGCTTTCGCATTCCCTTCTCGCCACGGCCTCATTGAGCTTGAACCTCCTCGTGGTCCCATCAGGCGCCGTCTAGGTGAACGTCCGAGGGAACTTACGTGGAGGGGCTTCAATCCGAGGAAGGTTTGGGATCTCCGGCAGCGACGACGATGACAACGACGACCACGACGGCGACGGGGTCCTGGCCCCCACGCCGGCGTCCCTCGCGGCCTCGGGGATCAACTCGGGGGCTCCAGCAACGGCCTCTACAGTGGGCGGTGACTCAGGGGCTGGGGCAGCAGCCTGAGTAACTACCCCTTGGCCAGGCGGCAACTGCGGCCCTGCAGTCGGGACCACCTCAGTCTCCGTGACTAGGCTGGCCTCCGGCTCAGCGGGTATCCTCACGAGCGCTGGCTCGGTTGGGGTGGGCTCTACAAGGGGAGCGGTCGGAGCGGTCTCCTTGAGATCAATATCGGCACGCTTCCTGCATCGCAAGACAGACATCAAAATACTACTACAACGGACAAGAATCTCAGAAGATCCAGAGCAGCTTACCTCTTGGAGAACTTGAGTCTCCCGCCGGGCGATCCGGGTCCCGATGGAGTGCTATGCATGGTTGTCGGCCTGGTCGGTGAATCAGTCGGCGGTGGCGTAGCAACCGGAGCCGGCTCCATTGGTGGCATGGCCGACTCGGGCACCCATATGCTTGGTGGCGCTTGCTCGGACCTTGTACTCGGTGGTGCTCTTGTTGGGCTCGGCAATGTTGAGCTCGGCTGTACTGGTCTCAACCTGGGACTTGATCGCCTAGGCGCTGCGGCGGCGGTGTCCTTTATCTTCAAACCTCCTACCATGACACGCGGTGTCATGGCCCCTTTGCCCCGATATAGAACGGGCTTTTCCTCGGCTCTCTTGGAGTCAGGCTGGGCAGCAGCAGGGCTCCTCAGCCTCTTCTTCGTTTCAACGGCTGACAACAGGCGGGAGTCCTCATCGAACTCCATGCATTCCTACAGAAGATTCAATGACATCTATCACATAATGCCGGGCAATCACACATACAGACCCACTGGCATTCGTCACAAATGAGGGATGAAGATTACCTTGGGGCGGCGCCTAAGGAAGCTATAAGCAGTAATCCGGCGTTTATTGTCCTCGGTCTCGATCACCCCCTCGGAGAAGTAACCAAACAGGGTCTCGGTTACCTTGAACCGAACGCGCTCCTCATCTTCAGTGGCTGGATGCGCCGAGTCAGGAAACGCCACTCCACCCAAGGCCCGGTCAGGCCAGCTTCTTTAAGCTTATCCAATTTCTCCAGCAATTGATGCACTTGGCCCATCTCCTCAAAGGTGGGATCTGCTGACCAATTTGGTAAAACTACCGGTGGCAAGCCGGTGAATGGACACAAGGAGGGAGCCAGATCTGTGCAATAGAACCGCTCCTTGTGCCAGCCTTTCAGGGAAGATTTCAAGGGGAGATCAAGATATGTTTTCTTCCTATCACTCCTCAACTGGAGACCAGCCTCCCCAATCACATTGACATTATTTTTTGGAGGGCTGGGGTTTGATGTGGAACAGATGCCTGAAGAAATTAAAATGGGGTACCACACCCAAAAAGCACTCGCAGAGAGTAACAAATATGGAGATTTGAAGAATCGAGTTGGGATTTAAATTCACCAACTCCAACCCATAGAAGTTAAGGATGCGGCGGAAGAAATCAGAAGAGGGAAGACACAAACCTCGATTGAAAAAAGAGGCAAAAACTACTGTTTCGCCAGATTGGGGATTTGGGACCGACTCACCCTTAGCCGGCCGCCATCGGATCACCTCCTGACTGGGCAACATCAATTGACTCTCCAACAGTGTTAGTTTCACCGAGCCGCAATCCGAAGTCGGCCAGGCATTCCCCGGTGCGCCCGCAAGATCCGAAGCTTTCGGCATGGTTGGGAGCGGGAAGATTTGGGGGAAAAGCGAATTGGGGGCTTGGAACAGACGAAGCGGACTGGAATCGCCTGAGTTCGAGCAGGGAACAGCAGCAGTAGCTAACCCTAGCCGAGCAATAGGCAAAATTTGGGCCCGGAGACGGAAGACGAAGCAATTGGCTGATTTGGGGAAGACGAAGGAATCTTTTTCTCTCTCCCCGTTATTTATAGAGCCTGTGCCGACTAAATGGGCTTGGGCCTACACAGTTGGTGCTGGGCCACCAAAATATGAGTTCTTACAGTAGCATGCTCCATGTGGGCCGCCCGCAGGCTGAGTTGAAATTATAGCGCTGGTGCTACCAACAGGAGCCGATGAGGTAAACGGATATGCTTCATGAGAGCCTTATTGCTAAACATATATGTTTGGGTATCTGTTTTATCCACTAGGTCTCGAGGATATATCCTTACAAGGATCACAAGCTGGTCTTCATTAAAATTGGGGATGCAGGTATCTTTCTCGAGTACACCTAACCACGCCGTGGATTTATTTTCATAAAGTGGTACTCGGCCTACATGCGTGGACATCAGTTGCCATGAGCAACATCATTCTAGTCGATATGACGCTGAGGAGTCTAACTCTCGAGTAATGCACTACTCGGGAGAGACTATAAACATATTCCCACTGACATGACGCGGAGGAGTCTAACCTCTGGGTGGGACGCCACTCAGGAAAGACTATAAACCCCCCTTTCCAGTTGACATGACGCTGAAGAGTCCTATAAATGAGTAGCATCCTACTCGGCAAGACTATAAACACCCATTCCGACTGACACGAAGTCGAAGAGTCCTACATACGAGTAGTTCCCTACTCAGCAAGACTATAAATCATATTCTGGTTAACATGATACCGAAGAGTCTCACATACCAGTAGTAATCTACTCAGGAAAGACTTCCAGGTTAAAGATCTTTGACTTTATGTTTAATTGTCTTCACAATTAAGCACAAAGTCGGGGGCTACACCTAATAGGTGCGCCTATTCAGTGCACACTATTCATATATCTACATGAAGCCCTTCATAGCCTCGCTGCCAGCTAACATGAAGTAGGACTCAGGAAGAAGAAGCACTCAGACAAAAGAGTACTCGGGAGCATCGCACTCGGGTAATCTTCACCATGGAGGATGAGCACTTGGCATCAGCTGTGACTCAACTATGAAGGTCTCAGGGGCTATTGTGGAGGCCATGGGCCCCGGGTACCTCACTACTGGCATATGGGCCACTCGGATAGAGGATGGGCCGAATTATGTAATTAGAGATAAGATAGCACCCGGCAGGTTTTACCTTGTATGATAAGGAAAACAGTCTTAGTCGGATAAGTTTCTATCTCTAAGAGGGAAATCTCTTGGCCGTATCCTGCTGGGATCCTTATCATGTACTCCTATCCTCTAGTATATAAAGGGAGGCAGGGCGCCCCATGGGGACACGGGAAGATCATTGATTGACATAACCTCTCAGAGGAATAACACCACAACTGGACGTAGGGTATTACCTCACATCGAGGGCCTGAACCAGTATAAAATTCCTTTGCGTTCCTATGCAATCCACCGAGTTTCCCCTTGCCGAGTAGGCCTATAGTTTTATTGCCGGTGTAAAACATCGACATCGCTGCAACCTTGCTGGACACACTCCAGCTCGGGCCTGATCACCAGGCCACCCCAACGATAGCCAAGATCAAGGCGATGATTACAGCTGATACCTTTCAGCAGCACCAGCAGTCGGGCGAAACCCTTATACTGACCAACTGGTCGGGTTCTTCGGCGGCAATCTCGTCCGCATCAGCATGCCACCGAGTGGCCGGCTCAAGTCAGCCACATGAGGAGTCACGACAAACATCACTCGGCAACACCAACAACAACAATCGGCGGCATCACCAGAACGATCGCCGGTTCAACCAAGACCTCCGAGTTCGTCTAAAGCGCGATCTCCGACAAGACATCAATGCCCGACGCCGTCAACGCGAAGAGGATGAGCGCCGCCGACTGGAGGACGAGCATGAGCGCTTCGGCCTCCACCATGAGCGGTTCAACCATCGTGATCGGAGCTAGAGCCCTCACGAAGATGAAGGCGTTCCAGCTTTCACCCACGAGCTACAGGACGTCGATTGGCCGTCGGGCTTCAAGCCTACAGGGATCGAGAAATACGACGGCAAAACCAACCCTAAATCCTGGCTCACCGTATATACTCTGGCAATCCGAGCTGCTAGAGGTGACCACAAAACCATGCCTAACTACCTCCTGGTCGCCCTGGCCGACTCAGCGAGGACATGGCTAACAGGGCTCCCAAGACGGTCGATCGATTCCTGGGGAGAACTCAGGGAGCGGTTCATCGCTAACTTCCAGGGGACCTATGAGAGGCCGTCTTCTGAGCACGATCTATACCAACTGCACCAGAGGAAGAATGAGTCTCTGTGCAAATTTATCAAGAGGTTCTCCGAGAAGCGCAACCAAATCCCAATGATCAAGGACGAGGTCGTCATCGCCGCCTTTCGCAAGGGAGTAAAGGACGCCCCGTTCATCGCAAAATTCACTCGGAAGCCTCCAGCTGCCGTTAGGGCTCTCTTCGATATGGCAAATAAATACGCCAACTCGGCCGAGGTGGTCGCAGAGGCCCTCGACGAGAAGAAAGAGTCCGGCAAAAAGACCAAAAGGAGAAAGCTGACAACAAGCCATCGCAGAACAAGTCCGGCAACCTCAAGCGGAAGTCGGAGAATAAGTTGGCCAATGTGGAGCGTACTCGGTCGCGGCCCCCACAGAACAACCACTACCAGAAAGTCATGAATAGGCCTTGCCCCTTCCACCCCAAGGGAAAGCACATGGCCAAAGACTGCTTCATGCTCAAGAAGTTTGCTTCCGAGCAAGCTTCATCATCTGGCACCGACAAGAACAAAGACAAGGCAGACTTAGGCCCGGCCGACGATTTTCAGGATCGCCAAGCCGAGCTCAACCACATCTTCGGAGGGCCATCTGCGTACAAGTCCAAGCGGAAGCAGAAGCTAACAGCGTGCAACGTCAACGTGGTCTCTACAACAGACGCCCCCCAATATTTGTGCTGGTTAGAAACACCCATCACATTCGACCGTGCGGATCACCCCAATCGGGTCTCACACCCGGGGCGCTATCCACTCGTCCTGGACCCGGTCATCAAGAATATCAAGCTGAAGAAGGCCCTGATAGACGGAGGCAGCGCGCTCAATATCCTCTTTGCCAAGACCCTGGATGAGATGAAAATCCCTCGTTCAGAACTGCGGCCGAGTATTGCGCCCTTCCATGGGATAATTCCCAGCCTGTCTTCAACACCCCTCGGGCAGATAACCTTGCCGATCACTTTCAATACGCGGGATAACTTCCGTACAGAAAACATCTGCTTCGAGGACACCGACTTCGAGACCGAGTACCACGCGATACTCGGACGACCGGTGCTTGCCAAATTCATGGCGATACCACACTATACCTACATGGTGCTCAAAATGCCTGGGCCAGCAGGAGTCCTCTCCCTCTGTAGCGACGTCAAGCAAGCCTTCACCTGCGACAAGGAGAGCTGCGAGTTGGCTCAATCACAAGAGGTAGCAGTCGAACGCAACAGTATTCGGCAAGCCGCCATGACCGAGGTCGAGGATGATCAAGTTCTGGCCAAAAAAGCAGCAAAGTCAGAAATTTCAGCGGACTCTGACACAAAGAAGATCCCCCTAGACCCTCCCAACCCCTCCAAGACTGCTCTAGTCGGGACCGGACTCGACCCCAAATAAGAAGACACGCTCGTCACCTTCCTCCAAGCCAACAAGGATATCTTCGCATGGAAACCGTCCGACATGCCGGGCGTACCAAGGAAGGTGATCGAGCATGCCCTCAACGTCAAGATAAACGCCAAGCCAGTCAAGCTACGGCTACGGCGCTCCGCCCAAGACCGTAAAAATGCTATCCGGGAGGAGATAACCAAGCTTCTCGCAGCCGGGTTCATCAAAGAGATCTATCACCCGGATTGGCTGGCAAACCCAATCCTAGTTCGGAAGAAAAAGGTAAATGGCATATGTGCGTCGACTACACCGATCTCAACAAGGCATGCCCCAAGGATCCATTTGGTCTACCCAGAATAGATCAGGTGGTGGACTCAACCGCAGGGTGTGAACTTTTCAGCTTTCTCAACTGTTACTCGGGATACCACCAAATCAGCCTCAAGGAGGAGGACTGCCTAAATACGTCTTTTATCACACAGTTTGGAGCATACTGCTACATCACTATGCCATTCGGTTTGAAAAATGCTAGAGCAACGTATCAACGATCCATTCAGTGGTGTCTACACACTCAGTTCGGGCGCAACGTGGAGGCCTATGTCAACGACGTAGTGATTAAGACCAAGTCCAAAGAAGACCTCATCATTGACCTAGAAGAAACCTTCCAAAATCTTTGAAGATTCAAGATGAAGTTGAATCCGGAAAAGTGCGCTTTCGGTGTGCCATCCGGCAAGCTACTCGGCTTCATCGTCTCGCATCGCGGCATCGAGGCCAACCTGGAGAAAGTCAATGCAATCATGAACATGGCACCCCCGACTAGCCGGAAGGACGTCCAGAAGCTAACAAGCTGCATGGCGGCACTCAGCCGATTTATTTCCCGACTAGGCAAACGGGGCATGCCCTTTTTCAAGCTATTGAAGAAAGTAGACAATTTCAATGGACTCCTGAAGCCTAGCAAGCCTTTGAAGACTTCAAAAAATTTCTCATATCACCACTCGTGTTGGTGTCACCAATGCCCCAAGAACCATTAATGCTGTATCTGGCAGCAACTACTTAGGTGGTCAGCATGGTGCTGGTGGTCGAGCGATCCGAACAGGGTCACATACAGAAGATTCAATGGCCAATATATTTCGCCAGTGAGGTCCTTGCCGACTCAAAGATGAGATATCCACAGATCCAGAAGCTGCTGTATGGCCTATTCATCACTGTCCGAAAGCTGGTGCATTATTTCCAAGCACATCAAGTCACGGTGGTCACATCGTATCCGCCCGAGGATGTCTTGCATAATCGCGAGGCCACCGGCCAAATCGCTTAATGGGTGCTCGAGTTCATGCCATTCGACATCACCTTTCAGCCATGGACAACTATCAAATCACAAGCTCTAGCCGACTTCGTGGCCGAGTGGACAGAAGTTCAAATGCCTACATCAACAATGAAGCTAGAGTACTAGACAATGTACTTTGATGGTTCTCTACGGATCGGCGGCGCTGGGGCCAGCGTCGTACTGACGTTCCCTACCGGTGAAAAACTCAAGTACGTTCTCCAAATCCACTTCTCGGCTTCCCACAACGTCACCGAGTACGAGGCACTTATCCACAGGCTCCGCATTGCTATATCACTCAGCATCCACCGACTGGTTGTGCGAGGAGACTCTCAACTCGTTGTAAACCAAGTGATGAAAGACTGGATATGTCTCGACGACACAATGGCAGCGTACTGTCAGGAGGTCTAGAAGCTAGAAAACTAGTTCCATGGGCTGGAGATAACACATGTCCTATGACAATACAATGATGCTGTAGACGAATTGGCAAACATGGGATCCAAGCGAGAAGTGGTCCTGACAGGGATCTTTATCGAACAACTTATGGAACCATCAGCCAAGAAAAAACCAGCGCCAGAGCAGTCAGGAGGCGAACCTACCCTGGCAACAGACAAAGTACTAAACATATGTCAAGACCGGTGGACTCCTGTTCTCAAATTCCTCCTAGACGATGAACTCCTAGAAGAACATAGTCAAGCTGAACAAATTAAACGTCGAAGCAAGAGTTTCCTAGTCGTCGAAGAAGACCTGTACCGAAGAAGTGCATCCGGTGTCCTCATGCGCTGCGTCACCACCGAGGAGGGCAAGCAGATTCTGCAATCGATCCACTCAGGCATATGTGGCAACCATGCCGCATCCAGGACGTTAGTTGGAAAGGCTTACTGGCAGGGATTTTTCTAGCCAACAGCAGTAACATACGCCAAAGACATTGTTCACGCATGCGAGGGTTGCCAGTTCTACGCAAGACAATCCAATCTCCTAGCCCAAGAACTCCAAACAATCCCAATTTCTTGGCCCTTTGCAATATAGGGGCTTGACATGGTCAGGCCTTTCAAGAAAGCACCAGGAGGGTTCACACACTTGTTCATCGCAGTGGATAAATTCACGAAGTGGATTGAAGAAAAACCTGTTGCTACCATAACAGCGGCACGAGCAAAGGACTTCATCATGAGTATATTATACCGATTTGGGGTCCCTAATCGCATCATCACGGACAACGGTACTCAGTTCACGGACGGCGTATTTCAAGATTTCTGTGACGACTTCGGCATCAAGATCTGCTATGCGTTTGTGGCACACCTGCGGAGCAATGGGCAGGTTGAACACACCAATGGTATGGTCTTACAAGGTATCAAGGCCAGGATATTCGACTACCTACAACCATATGCAGGCCGGTGGGTACAAGAGCTCCCATCTATTCTCTAGTCTCTCAGAACCACGGTTAGTCAGGCAACAGGGCAATTCCCTTTCTTTCTGGTTTACGGTGCCGAGGCCATGCTACCAACCGAGTTAGAGTTTGGCTCCCCGCGAGTTTGGGCTTACTCAAAAGACACCTCAAATAGTACCCGATTGGTCGAACTAGATCAGTTGGAAGAAGCAAGGAATATCGCAATAATCCAGTTGGCAAGGTATCTTCAAGGCCTGCGTCGCTACCACAATCGCAATGTCCACAGCCACGCCTTTTTGGTCAGAGATCTCGTCTTGAGAAAAATACAAACCACCAAAGACAGGCATAAACTATCCCCAATATGGGAAGGGCCATTCATTATAGCTGAGGTCACGCGGCTAGGCGCCTACCGACTGAAGATCAAAGACGGTACCCTCATCAGCAACTCATGGAATATAGAACAGCTACGTCCTTTCTATACTTGAGTTCTATACTTTTCCATGTGTACAGATTTCTCTGACTCACTACACCGCTTGTTCCAACCGAGTAGTGAGTTGGGGGCTGCATGTATTATATGTGCTCTGTCAATAATATACAAGCATGTTTTACTTAAGTTATGAAGTTTTGCAATGACTTTGTTATATTTGCCCGAGTACAGCATTCTACGGTGAACGATTTTTATTAAGTTCCTATATACCAACTCGGTGTAGATTATATAGTCAGGTAAAGCTAATGACAACTAAGTAATAATTCAGAGATTGGCGGCATTACACATATATTTACACATGTCTTTACAAAAATTCATATATGCCGACTGCATGATGGACTGTTTTTACATACCCAGGTCTCGGGTGATCACCTCTGCAGTCGGCCTCGCCTTGGCTATCAGCTCCAATGCCTCCTCAGGTGTCATTTTCTTGGCGAATCCCTCCTTGATGGCTTCAATGTCTTCCCTAGGGTAGATGGACTTGGTCATCGCCAGGGTTTGGGCTACGCCAACAACAGTACGCTCATCCGAGTACCTCTTCAGGATACTCGATGCTTCATTAAGGCGCGCCTGCACCTGAGACACCATGTTGGAGCTGGTTCCCACATGATGAGGATCCATCATGTCAAGGAGCCCTTTCACGGGCTTAGCAAGGATCTCCCGTGACTCCTTGACGACCTTTATCTCCTCTGCAAAAGCCTGGAATTGGATTTGGGCATTGGCTCTAGCAGCTACCCGGGTTCACCAACAAGTAAATTTGTCAGGCAAACTATAGACGAAGTACTTAATGGATTGGTTAAGATCATTGTCAGTGCAGCGACTTACTTTCGTAGTCGGCCTCCCACTTGGCTTTTGTCACGCCCAGAAATTTAGCCAATTTCCAGACTATTTTGTGTATTAAAATCCCTGTCCAGGAATCAAGCCAGGTTACACAAAATAACAAATCAATAAACAGTTCCAAATGTAAATAAAGCGTAAATACTTACAGAAGAGGCAATTAGTCCTCACACGGAAGAAAACAGCAGCGGAAAGGCGAAACTAGCGTGTCTTCAGCTCCACACCACAGGCAAGCTCAACTGGGGTATAAGCCAAGGTCTTCATTTCTGAAAAGGGGGAATAGCAAGGCTGAGTACCACCCACCATACTTAGTAAGCCACACCAATGATGCATTTGCGCATGGAATTTCAAAGAGAGGCTGGTGGCTCATTTGCGTAAAAGCAGTTGTAAACAGTAGTAGTTCGTAAACAGTAAAAAGGTTGATTAATTTAACAATATTAATTCTCCACCGATTAACGTTACACCATGTTAACCAGGCCCAACCATTCCCAACCGATTGACATTACACCACGTCAACCAGTCTCCACTGATGAACGCTACACCATGTTCACCAGACTCCTCCGGTTACCATTACACCATGTTAACTGGACTCCACTGATTAATGTTACACCACGTTAACCAGTCTCCACTGAACAACGTTACACCACGTTGACCAGTTTTTCTTGATCACCGCTACACCACGTTGACCAGGCCACACTGATGAACGTTACACCACATCCACCAGGCGTCACTGATGAGCGTTACACCACGCTCACCAGTCTCCACCGATTAGAGTTACACCACGCTAACCGGCCACCGCCGATCAACTCAACCACGTCGACCGGACTCAACACCTTCCACAACACCAGTTTCATAAAGCCAGATTAATTATCTAAAGGAGAGACTAATCACGATGAGTCTTGGCTAATGTGCCCATGACCACGGGCATGGCTATTCGAATAGATTTACTCTGATCAGAGGTGTACAACTTTACCCACAAGACACAGCCTCACACACATTTCCGTGCGTCGATGTGTCCCCACGCCACCCCGCAAGAGGCTGTAACAGGACCGTTCACGCAACCTCTCCCTAACCATCCACACCACGCTGAGGTTGCACCTGCCGACAAGGCACGTCATATTGGCCTGGCTACCCCCCTTGCACCACGGTGAATCCAGAAGCTGTCAACCCTACCTCGGGCCGACCCAACTCCATCACGCCCACCCTCATCTTCGGTGCCTAGGAGAGGGAGAAGAAACGCTTCAAGCCCAGCCGTTGCCCACGTTTGCTTGTGGAAAGTACGGGTAGTTGCCCAAGTGGTTCCCGCGAACTGGTCCTTAATTGCCATGGGTGTGACAAGCAGAACCATTTTAGCAATTTAACATCAGCCTATCCAAAGTTCCATTTTTTTGACATTGAGTCGAGTCATATAAAAAGATATTATTTAATTCCCAGGTGAGCTATGTTGCTAAGCATGGCTAAGCAGGTCCTATTTCTAGCCAAGTCATCCAATGAGACCTAAGCTAGTCAAATTATCACCCAAAGTTATCAAGGAATGGATAACAAATAAACAGGGTCTCGAGTAAGTGGATAGGTTATCCCATGTTCCATGTAATTGGCAAAACATGCAATTTATTTATAAATCATAAAATATTTCACAAAGTAGGTTCAACATGCTCAAGGATGAATGTATGACTTGCCTTGCGACCAAACATCTTCGATTGCTCTTCTAAACTCTTCCGTAGACTTCGTGGTCCTTCGAACGGCGATTATACGCAACTACACGCAAATAAACTCCGAATAAATAGTACATAAAAATTATACAAATAAATAGATTATAATTTTAGATGAAATTAGGAAGAACGGGTCAATTCGGAGTTCAGACGGAGAAGATACGGCTTTCGAAATATCGAATTCAGAATAGATCCGAAAGGAATTGGAAAAGAATATTCTCAGGAATATTCTCTCGGAATTGAATTAAAAGAATTATTTTTGAATGGATAAATGAGTGGGACCCACTGCCATGGACACAGATCCTGTGGATTAGGTCCATGGACCGAGGGAAAAGGTGAGGTGATGGACTGGAGTGATGTGTCTGCCTTGTGGACAGAGCAAGGTCGTCGCTACTGAGGTGGATGCCGATGTGGCACGAAAGGTGAGATGGCGATGAGGTAGATCGATGACGAGAAAATCAGTGCTGAGGTGACAGATGAGATGGTCTGGCTAGAATTGACGTGGCATTGGATTTAGACGTGTGGATCCAACGGTAGAGACTTGACATGGACAATCCGTTGGTTGCGATTGGCTTGGTATTTTAGGTGGATTGGTCGGCCCGAATTAGGTCTCGGAGGATAGACGATCAGGATGGCTTGAAGACATACACCAGGATCATAGGGGAGGGGGAGACGCTGGGGTCCGTGCAACAGTGGCACGCCGAGAGGCCAAAACGAGCTTGGCCGTCCAAGGCGTAGCACAAGAGACACGCCGGCACAGTGGCCAGGGAGAGTGATGACGATGGTAACGGTTGATGGTGGCGCGGCTAGGAACTGGGAACAGCATGCGGTAGTGCCGAGGAGGAGATGATGATGGCAGGACCGACGGCATGACGGCAACACGGGGAGAACAACTAGGCGACGGCGAAGACCAAGATGCACAGAGGTAACGAGGATGACGGTGGACGACGAGGGCTACGAAGCGACAAGGTCGACGGCAACTCGGCCGTGAGGACGGAGGCGTCGGGGACGACGGAGTGGATGCTCACCGGTGGCAGACAGTAGGCGGGGATGACGACGACCCTGTCGACCTCTGGCAGCAGCGCGACGACGAAGCGAGGTGGCGGGGCGGTGGCACGGTGCGCAGGGGAGGAGCAGAGGAAACCGAGGTGCAAACGATGCGAGGCACTGAGAGGAACAGGAGGCTCACCCATGTCGGCAGCGTCCACGGAGGCGACGACGTCGATGCCAAACCACGGGTGGCATCCATGGAGCAAAGGCACTGCGGCGGCGGAACAGATGGGACGGCGGCACATAGGAGAAAAACGGCGCTGGGCATGGCAGTGCAGGCGAGGAGCAGAAGAGGCGGCGGCTGAGAGGCTCCCCGATGGCAGCGGCAGGGGCTCCTGGGCAATGGCGACGGCGACGTCCTCCGACAGCTCAATGACGACGACCAGCGGTAGGACACAGTAGGTCCACGGCGATGACGGTGACAATGTGACGAGGATGACGACGACGACAATGCATCGGCCGGCGAGCTGGAGAAGAACATAGGGCGCCGGGGAGGAAAAAGGGAAAAGAATGGCGGTGGTCCTGGACGTGGACGACGGTGACGACGCCGGCGCTGAGCAAGGGGAGAGGGACAGAGGCATCGATGGGACTCACCCACGGCGGCGACGATCGTCAGCGGGGCGGCGCACAGATCGACCTGCAGGGCGGCAGTGGCTTCGGGGAAAGGGAAAATAGCAGGGGCCGGCACCGAAGAATCCTCACCTCGAGACGGCGAAGGATGGCGACGGCCGTAGCCGAGCGGCGGCGCTGGCTCCTGGCGTTGGCACGGCTTCCGGAGGTGGTGGCGCTCGGCAGGGGTGAGGAGGAGCGCGGCGACGGTGGGGTGGCGAGGAGGCGCAGGCGACGGCGGCTTTGCGGGCAATAGCAGGAGCGGCGGCGGCGCTGCAGACGACGCGCGGGCGGGAGGAGGCAGTGCACGACGGGGTGGCGAGGATGCGCAGGCGACGGCGTACGGCCGGTGGCGGCTGGGGCGAGCAGGGAAACGGGAGAACGAAGCTCGGGAGAGCTATTTGAGGGCACGGGAAGGCGGAATCGTGGCTGAGGAGGCGGTTTTGGAGTGGGAGTGGGCGCGGTCAACACGGCGACGTCGTGGGGTCGTGCGGCGCGGGATTGGCGGCCACGGCGGTTGCGGGGCGGCGGAGGCCGGGGCGGCGTGGGAGCGTGGCAGTGTGGGCCGGGGCCGGGGCGGCGCAGGCTGGGCAAGTGAGGCCGGGGCGGCGCAGGCGGCATGGGCCGGGCCAGCGAGGCCGGGGCGGCACAGGCGTTAGCGGCGGCTCGGCGCTGTAGGCCAAGGCAGAGAGAGAGAAAAGAAGAAGATGAACAGGAGGGAGGAAACCAGAAAGAAAAAGGAGAGAAAAATAAAAGGAGAAAAGCAGAATTGGAAGAAAAATAAAGAAAAGAGAAGAGGTGGGGATTTTTGGGGATTTTTTCGAAAATTTCAAATTTAGAATTTCAAGAAGTATTGGGAATATCGGAAATTAGGAAATTGAAACACTTTTTGCAAATCGAAATATTTCTTTGGAGTCAAGGAAATTCGCCGGAATTTTTGGAATCCTCCAAGCATAAGAATATTTCTGAAATTTCGAGAATATTGGAAGAAGTTAACAGGAATATTTCGGAATTAGGGTAAATCGGGAATATTTACAGAATCAGGGACTTGGGGAAAAATTGAGGTATTTTGCAGCGACCGAGAAGTTAGGAGATTCGAGGAATATATTTCACGGGGCTCGGAACACGGAATAAATGAACATCCAAATTATGGGGAATATTTTGGGAGTCGAGAATGGAGGAGGAAATAGTTTAGGAATATCAGTATATTTTGGAGAATCGGAACGTCGAGGAGGTTTTAGGGTTCTGGGAGCGATAAGAAACCCTGGAAGAAAAGGGAGTCAGAGTTTACGATGAATAGGGAGACTTCAAAGGACAGAACCGGAACAACCCGAACAGGGGATAAGACAGGGATTTTATTATAGACTTATCTAATTATAGAAAATATCTTTGTCCTATTAAAATTAATTCTGGAGGTTCGAAAATTCTGAAAAATTTTCAGAGAGTTTATTAAATCGTGGGGAATTTACCAGAAATAAATGCCACCACAAAACAAATAGAGTTTAATATTATAAATACTTAAACGCTTAAAATATTCTGACAAAAACCCTAGGAATATAAAAGCATCCAAATATTTATTTAAAATTTTCAACTTGGGATTTTTAATATTGGAAATTTCAAATTTTTATTCAAACACTTTTACAGACAAAATTTTCCAATGTATTCCTGTATTTCGATTTACCCAAAAATAATTTTTTATTAAAGCGATTTTTCAGGGCATGACAGCTTTTGGCCTTCTCGAGCTTGGCGTTGGCCTTCTTCAAGTTGGCCTTCTCTTTTTCAAGCTCGGCCACGGCCCTTGTCAGGTCAGACTTGTCCTTTTCAAGCTCGGCCTTGGCTTTCTCGGCCTCCTTTAGCTAGACTTCTCCCTCTGTTTGGGTCTTCAGCTCGGCTTCGAGGGCTGCACATCATAATAGTCAAGTGCTCAGCATGGCAGTCAAGACACAACTGGGCAGTCGGAGAACAACACGGCTGGAGAAATACACTAAGGGATCAGTCAGGGAGACATTCTGGAAACTTACTTCCGATCTTATTGGCTTGGTCCCAATTCTCGTTCCTGAGCTGATTAACGACCTCCCTCAGCCAAGATTCCCTCTCCTGGCTGCGTCCTTCTACTTTGGCTTTCAAAGCCCAGAGCTGGTCCAATTCTTGGAGCTAGGGGCAACCCGGGTCAGGACCTCGTTCATCCTCTCCGAGCGGTCAACCAGTTTCTACTCAAGGAGAAACAAGTGCAAGGCGAAGTCAAGCGTTAAAACACTCGTGCAAGGAGGACTACCAAGATTCCAATACGACGAGATTCATACCTTAATCCCCTGGGACGCGGCGATTGCAGCGCGAAGCAAGTCTTCACGCTTCTTTTCCACCACGACCTCGTCATGCTTGTAACTCCTCGCGGTTCCATCAGGGGCCGTCCAGCGGAATGTCCTCAGGAACTTGCGGGGAGGCGCTTCGAGCCTAGGGAGATCCGGCCTTTCTGAAGGCGGTGATGACAACGACGATGACGGCAATGACGACGACGATGGCGATGAGGACGGCGACGGGGTCCTGGCCCTTACCTCAGCAGCCTCTAGAGCCTCGGGGGCTGGCTCAGGGACTGGAGCGACATCCTCAACAACCGCTCCTTGGTCGGCCGGTGTCGGCGGCCCTGCAATCAGGACGGTCTCAGTTTCTGCAACCGGGACCGTCGCCGGCTTAGTAGGTGTGCTCACCGACGCTGGCTCGGCTGGGGCTGGCTCGACGACGGGGGTAGCCGGAGTGGTCTCCTTGAGATCAATGTCTGCTCGCTTCCTACATAACAAGTCAAAACATCAATATGCTACCATGCCAAACAAGATTTCTAGAAGACCCAGAGCAACTTACCTCTTGGAGAACTTAAGCCGCTGTCCGGGTGATCCGAAGAGGGCCGCTGGCTGTCGGGCTAGAGGGCACGGTGGTCAATGGTGGTGTTTCTACCCTGGTCAGCCGCGCTCACGGTGTGGCTGGATGGGGTGCCCGGGTACTCGGCAACGCCATTCTTGGGCTCGATGTTACTGAGCCTGGCAGCGCTGGACTTGGCCTTGTACTCGGCGACACTCGTATTGGGCTCAATGATGCTAAGCTCGATTGCGCTGGTCCCAGCCTGGGACTCGGCGGCCTGGGGGCTGTACCGGCAGTGTCTTTTATCTTCAGACTCCTGGCTGCGACACTCGGCATCATAACATTCTTTTTGCCCTGATCTACAACAGGTCTCTTCCCCGCTCTCTTGGAGTCGGGCTGGGCAACAGAAGGACTCCTCGGCCTCTTCTTCAACTTCATGGCCGACAGCATTCGAGAGTCATCATCAAACTCCTCACATGACTGCAAGCAGTTCAACAATATATTTTACACATTCTGGAGCCAATCTAGGTGTATATCTGCAAGCATTCACCAGAGATGAACTGCAAGACAACATCGGCAAGGGTTACCTTTGGGCGTGGCCTCTTCTGGCTATAAGCCGCCACATATCGCCTTGTATCTTCAGTTTTGACCACCCCGCTGGCAAAGAAATCTAGCAGGGTGTCAGTCACGTTATACTTGTTTATCATATCAGCATATTCCCGGCTAGGATCACCTTTTCCCTTGTAGTCCTAGCCGAAGTGGCACCTTAGCTTCAATGGCCTCATGCTTCGAGTCAAGAAATGTCTGGCCACCCATGGACCAGTCAACCCGGCCTTCTTCAGCTTGTCAATCCTGCCAGTAAGTTTGTGGACCTGCTCCATTTCTTCAGAGGTGGGTAGAGACGACCACTTGGCAATGACCACCGGGGGCAAACCCATGAAAGGGGGAAGGCTTGGCTCCAATCAGAATAGTAAAACCATTCCTTATGCCAGCCTTTGAGAGAAGATTTTAGAGGGATATTGATATAGGTCTTCTTCATCTCAGTCTTGAGTTGGATACCGGCCCCAACAACAACAGCTTGGAGGGCTGGGGCTTGATGTGGAACAGATATCTAAAGAGATTCAAATGGGGTTCCACACCCAGGAAGCATTCACAAAGAGTCACAAAAAGGGAGATTTGCAGAATCGAGTTGGGATTTAGATTCACCAACTTGAGTTCGTAAAAAGCGAGAAGCTGGCGGAAGAACTCAGAAGAAGGAAGAGAAAGACCCCAATGGAAAAAAGAGGCGAAAACAACTCTCACCCTCCTGAGGCTCCGGAACCGTTTCCCCTTCAGTCGAACGCCAGTTGATAGCATCGCGGCTCTGCAACCTCAACTACTTCTCCAAGCGCTCCAGCTTGGACCGACCGCAATTCGAAGTCAGCCGCCTCATCGGTCACATCTGGGATCTCAGATGCTCTCGGCATGGCTGGGGGTGAGGAGATTTGGGGAAAAGGCTGCTGGGGGCTTGGAATGGATGAGGAGGAGCAGAATCACCCGAGTTTCAATGGGGAAGAGCGAGCAGTGGAGAACCCTAGCGAAGCGGGGAGGTGAATTTCAGCGCGGGAAGCTAGAAGACGGCCCCCGAAATGAAAAAATGGAAGGATTGGAGAAGATGAGGGAATCTTTTCTCTCTCTCTCCGCCTATTTATAGAGTCGTTTCCGATTCGTGGGCCTAGGCCTACACAGTCGGTATTGGGCCACCAAGATATGAGTTTCTACAGTAGCATGCTGCTAATATGGCCGCTCGCGGCTGTGTTAAAATCGCAGTGCTGGTTGCTAACCAACAGGAACCGATGAGATAAACAGATATGTTCATGAAGGCCTAATTGCTGAAACACATGTGTTTGAGTATCTGTCTTATCCACCAGGTATTGAGGATATATCCTTACAAGGGTTCACAAGCTAGTCTTCATCAAATTGGGGATGCAGGTATCTTCAAGTACCACCTAACCAAGCAATGGATTTAATTTCATAAAGTGGTACTCGGCCTACATGGCTGGCCAACCGTTGCCATGAGCAATATTATTCCAGCCGACTATGTAATGACCGTTGAAGAAGTCTAGCTTCCGAGTAGTGCACTACTCGGGAAAGACTAAATATTTTTTTTCGGCCGATATGACGCTGAGGAGTCTAATTCGAGTGGGACGCCACTCAGAAAAGACTAACCACCCTTCTAGCTGACATGAAGCTGAAGAGTCCCATAATACGAGTGGCACGCTACTCGGCAAAGACTATAAATCGTATTCCGGTTGATATGATACCGAAGAGTCTCATATACCAACAGTATACTACTCGGGAAAGACTACAAGGTTAAAGATCTTTGACTTTATGTTTAATTGTTTTCACAATTAAGCACAAAGTCGAGGCTACACCTAATAGGTGCGCCTATTCGGTGCACACTATTCATACTTCTACATGGAGCCCTTCATAGCCTCGCTGCTAGCTGATATGAAGCAGGACTCGGGAAGAAGACGCACTCGGACAAAGAGTACTCGGGAGCAATGCACTCGGGCAATCTTCACTGTAGAGGATGAGCACTCGACATTAGCTATGACTCAACTATGAAGGTCTCAGGGGCTGCTGTGGAGGCCATGGGCCTCGGGTACCTCATGACAAGCATATGGGCCACTCAGATAGAGGATGGGTTGGCCTTGTAATTAGAGATATGATAGAACCCGGCAGGCTTTGCCTTGTACGATAAGGAATATATAGTCATAGTTGGGTAGGTTATATCTTTAAGAGGAGATCCCTTGGCTGTAATCCGGCTAGGACTCCTACCATGTACCCTTGTCCCCCAGTATATAAGGGGAGGCAGGGCGCCCCCTGAGGGCACGAGTCATCAGAATGACACAAATCCTCAAAGGAATACATCACAACTGGACATAGGGTATTACCTCACATCGAGGGCCTGAACTAGTATAAAATCTCCTTGTGTTCCTTTGCAATCCACCGAGTTTCCATCCGCTGGGTAGCCTTATAATCATATTGCCGGTGTAAAACATCGACAGTACCGAAGAAGTGCATCCGGTGTCCTCATGTGCTGCGTCACACCCGACGAGGGCAAGCAGATTCTGCAATCGATCCACTCGGGCATATGTGGCTACCATGCCGCATCCAAGACGTTAGTCGGAAAGGCTTACCGGCAGGGATTTTTCGGGCCAACAGCAGTAACAGATGCTAAAGACATAGTTCGCACTTGCGAGGGTTGTCAGTTCTATGCAAGACAAACAAATCTTCCAGCCCAAGAACTCCAAACAATCCCAATCTCTTGGCCTTTTGCAGTATGGGGGCTTGACATGGTCGGGCCTTTCAAGAAAGCGCCAGGAGGGTTGACAAACTTGTACGTCGCAGTGGATAAATTCACAAAGTGGATTGAGGCAAAACCCGTTGCTACCATAACAGCGGCAAGAGCAAAGGACTTCATCGTGAGTATATTATACCAATTTAGGGTTCCTAACCACGTCATAATGGACAATGGCACTCAGTTCACAGGCGGTATATTTCAAGATTTCTATGATGACTTCGGCATCAAGATCTGTTATGCGTCTGTGGCACACCCGCAGAGCAATGGGCAGGTTTAGCATGCCAAATGGTAATGGTCGTACAAGGTTCAAGGCTAGGATATTCGACCAACTAATAGCCATATGAAGGGCGGTGGGTACAAGAACTTCCATCTGTTCTCTGGTCTCTAAGAACCACGGTTAGTCGGGCAACAGGGCAATCCCCTTTCTTTCTGTCTATGGTGCCAAGGCTGTGCTACCAACTGAGTTAGAGTTTGGCTCTCCGTGAGTTCGGGCTTACTCAGAAGACATATCCAACAATACCCGATTGGTCGAACTAGATCAGTTGGAGGAAGCTAGGGACATTGCAATAATCTAGTCGGCAAGGTATCTTCAAGGCCTACATCGTTATCACAATCGTAATGTCCGTAGTTGTGCCTTTTTGGTCGAGGATCTCGTCTTGAGAAAAATACAAACCATCAAAGACAGGAATAAACTATCCCCAATATGGGGAAGGGTCGTTCATTATACACCGAAGTTACACGGCCAGGTGCCTACCGACTGAAGACCGAAGACGGTGCCCTAGTCAGCAACTCATGGAACATAGAACAGCTACGTCCTTTCTATACCTGAGTTCTGTATTTTCTCTCATACATATGTATGAAGTTTTTCTTTGACTACTACATCACTTGTTTTCAACCCGAGTAGTGAGTCAGGGGCTACATGTATTATATGTGCTTTGTCAACAATATTCGGGCTTGTTTATCTAAGTTATGAAGTTGCTGTTAACAACTATGTTATGTTTGCCCGAGTATAGCTTTCTGTGGTGAATCGATTTTATTATGTTTCCTAGTTAGACTTAACTCAGTCATAGACTATGTAGTTTTGGGCAAGGCTAATGATAACTCAAGTAAAACCAAGAACTCGGCGGCATTGTACACGTATCCTTACAAATGATTCATATACACCGACTGCATGATGGATTGTTCTTACATTCCCAGGTCCTTGGTGATCGCCTCTGTAGTCGGCTTCGCCTAGGTGATCAACTCCAATGCCTCCTCAGGTGTTGTCTCTTTGGCAAATCCCTTCACCGATGGCCTCAAGAGATCTGCCCTGGGGTAGATCGACTTGGTCATCGGTGAGGGGTCTGGGCACGCTGATCCGCTGACAACATGCTCCCGAGTACCTCTTCAGGATACTTGAGGCTCCATTAAGACGTGCCTACACTAGGAACCGTGTTGGAGCTGGTTCCATGTGATGAGGATAGCCCATGATGTCAAGGAGCCCTTTCAATGGGACTCGGTAAGAATCTCCCGTGACTTCCTTGATGTTGACCTGTGATCTCCTCTACAATCACTACAAACTTCTAACCCTTGCGCAACGACGAGAAAACGTTGCAATAGGCCCAATTTGGTTGCAAAAGGTAGTTCTTGCCACCAAATCGCGTTCGTTGCCAATGGTTGCAAAAAGTCACGTTGCAATAAGAACTTGCAACCGTTGCTAGTTTGGCGTTGCAAGAGTTAGCTTTTCTTGCAACCATAGCTGTCCGTTGCCAAGCATTGGCAATAGACGGTTATCGCAACATTCACTGAGCGTGGCAATAGCGAGCATCTTGCCACGCTTCGTCTTTCGTTGCAGTCAGGTGGTATGCAACGAGCGATAGCGTAGAATAGAATTTTGTTTGTTTGCCGAAACGCTAGAATTTTGTTGCCTAAGGTGTTGTCTGCCATGACCAGTTATGCGTGGCAAGTAAACACATTTTGCCACGCAATTTATTCGTTGCGAAGAGTATACATTATTGCCACATGATCGTTGTGGACTGGCAAAAGTACCATGTTGCAAATGCCAGGTTTTTTTATTCGTTGCAAGAGATGATATGGTATTGCCACGGTTGTCGTGGCGTGGCAATAGTATCATTGCCACGCAAATTTAGCTGTTGCGTAGATAACCTGTTCATTATTGCCAGACTGCGGTGCCGTTGCAAACAGTATCATTTGCCACGCAATTTTATTCGTTGCGGGAGATTATTGTTATTGATGCAACAATAGTAATGTCGTGGCAATACTATAATTGCTTATGCAACGTAAATAAGTCTGTTGCCATAGAGCATACTGGCCCACGCATGCAGGCATAGCTTTTATTGCAACGCTAGTAACATTTAATTTTGGTTTAATAAATCATCATTGCAAATCAATAACCATAACAAAAAGCAATTGCACTCACATATATTAATTATAATCAATCATTCAATATGTTGCCAAACCATAAAATAAGTAGCTAAAATCATAAACGAGTGTACAGTTCACTCATTATTTGACAACTTTTAAAACTTCCTAACATCTATGCAGCACTCGAGAGTTTTCCTAGCAGCCCAACATGTCATCGCCTTGGCTATGTCTCGGCTTGATTATGAGCTCCTACTGAAACCTTGTCCACTCTACTGCCAAAGAGAATAAGATTGGGATATTAGAACAATAAGTTTTACTAATTCTTGCACAAAATGTAACGAGATTCAGATATAACATGGTTCTAATTAATCAAAACTATGGAAACAGTGATGTACATATAATCAGTTTTGCTATCAAATTCTCTGAATTTTTAAGGCAGCAGCAGTACAGTTGATTAGAAAAATCAATAACTAGAGTTCTAGACAACAAAAAATTATATTCTTTACAATACGGAAAGCCATGAAATTCTCTACATCTTTCTAGTTATTTTTGTTAAATAAGATTCTGTAGTTATCATGGTAGAAAACACAAACACCACTGCTGTTCAGAACAAGGTCAAAACCTGACCGGCTACTTACAAAATTCATAACTCCAATTCTCCAGGGCTAAAATCATGACCTTTCATGATGAAACATCTCTAAACCCTCTACAACTTTGGTATTATCAAAGTATCACAGAAAAGGTAAATTACTACTTGGAACAATTCATCCAATCAAAACTGCACAAGATGCAGTTTTCAGCATGTATGTTAAATGTATTTCCGACATTTCCTAGTTCTAACAAGGAAGGTCACGATATTAGAACAATATTAAGTTTTACTAATTCTTGCACAAAATATAAAGAGATTCAATATAACATGGTTTCTAAGTAATCAAACTATGGAAACATTTATGTACATATAATCAGTTTTGCTAATCAAATTCTCTGAATTTTTAAGGCAGCAGCAGTACAGTTGATTAAGAAAATCATAACTAGAGTTTCTAGACAACGAAAATTTATATTCTTTTACAATACGGAAAGCCATGAAATTCTCTACATCTTTCTAGTTATTTGTTAAATAAGATTCTGCAGTTATTATGGTCGAAAACACAAACGCCCACTGCTGTTCAGAGCAAGGTCAAACCTGACCGGCTACTTACAAAATTCATAACTCCCAATTCTCCAAGGCTAAAATCATGACCTTTCATGATGACAAACATCTCTAAACCCTCTACAACTTTGGTATTATCAAGTATCATAGAAAAGATAAATTACTACTCGGAACAATTCACCCAATCAAAACTGCACAAGCTGCAGTTTTCAGCACGTATGTTAAATGTATTTTCTACATTTCCTAGTTCTACAAGGAAGGTCACATTTGATGAAATTTCAGCAAATGATGCAAGAATTTAGATTCCAATTAGCTGATAACATATTGCAGTAGTTACCTTCCTCCTTTTGGGATTATTTCTTGTTCTATTCATCAGCTGCTGTGAAGTGATATATGTCTTCGGTGCAGCCACATTTGCAGTGTTTTCATTGAAAAGACTTTTGCTGAGAGCTGCAGTACTTTTACTGGAGCGAGTAGGTGCTGGTGCATATTTTTGTATGGTGACAACGCTTCCAGGCTGAGTCTACAAACATTAAATTGTTTGATCTATTTTAGCTATAGTTCAAGGTGCATAGCTCAAGATACATGGAACATAGTGCAATAGTGTCATTACCTCCTGTAACCCATCTTCATTTTCAGTTTCATGTTCACCAGTCCTATCTTCCTCTTGTATGCTTGGCGCAACTTGTATACTGGCATTGTTTTGCGGGGTACTCTACACATACAAATATTGTGGTAAAAGATTAGGCGTCATAGTCATAAGTTTATTAAGAGGACAAAGGATGAAAAATTATTCTAATACCATATTCATAGTTCCTTCTTTGTGCTGCGCTAGCATATTAAGAAATTCTTGCTTCATTTCTTCTCTTATGTTGATCTTAGCATTTTCTAGCTCCTCTTGCATCCTCCTCCTATTTTCTTCTTTCTCCTTTTCCCTTTCTGCAGCTTCTTGTGCAATCTGTTCTTTAAGCTTCTCAACCTCCGCTTCAAAAGCAATGCTCTTCTCCCTAGTTGCAGCTTGAGCACGTGCATGTACTTCAAGGTTCTCTTGCATAAGTTCTCTGCGAGTTCGATACGTAGCCAAATATCCATGTCCATGTAATTTGGATGATTTGATTTGTGTTGTTTCCTTGTAGCATGACTGGAAAATCATGTTCTCCTCAATAGTTGTAAGTGTTTGTCTATCAGGTTCTAAGCCAATCTCACCAATTTTCATGGCTGCATTTTCCTAAATTAAATAACAGAACCTGTTAAGAGTTGCTTGACACAACCAGCAGCTATAAAAAAGGCTTGACGAAACATTTACTCACATATACTGAAGCTGATACAGAATTTGACCATCTGCCATGTTTTGTGTGAGTGGTCCTCCAAGAGAAGATCACTTGGCTCTTCACAGTTTTCTTGGTCTCTCTAGGATGCCACAATACAATTCAACACACAAGTATTGCATCATACAAGGGAAGGACTAGATTAGTGTATCCAATGATTACCTGCTCAAAGCTACACTGTGAGAAGTTTTTTGAACCCATCAGATGCCTGGTTCTTTGGTGCTGACGGTTGGAGGAGTTCTGGCTGCTAACTTTCTGCAGAATGAGAACAAGTGGTATGTAACAATACAACTAAGGTTGATCAAGTTTGTTTGACAAAGTAGATTTTACTAGAACTGACCTTGAATTTATCAGATCCAAAATACAACTGCAAGTAGTGCCACTCAAGAAGGTGTATTTCTTCGGGTTTATTTCGTATCCTCTCAACCATAATATTATAAAGCCCTGTATGTGGCACTCAGAGCTGATCGCCATCCTTTGTACCGCCCTTGGCAATGTTCCATATTTTCTCTTTTCTTTTATCCTCATCGTCAATGTTGATGAAGTTCACCTAAGCTGTTTACCATTAAAAAGCAATCAAATGTTTCATCACAATTACTTATACGCATCGCACGAGTAGAAAATCAAAAATAGTACACATCATACCAGTATCTCAATCTGCAATTTCTTTTTTGACTTGTTCTTTTATATCTTCAACTGTTTACTCAATTAGTGGGGCCCATTTCCTTGTAATAATACGACCTCATCGACAAATGCACGGGTATTCGGTCCAGTGGGACCTCCATGCCTTACTGAAAAATTTGATTGGGAGTTTTTTGAGTGCGTTCCTTAACTCTCTTGTTGCCTACTGTAAATCCTTTAACAGTGCCACGACCTCTTTTCTTGCGTTGATTGGAGCCATGTCCTTGCAAAAAAAGACAATACAAACTTGAGCTGTTCTAAGTTCTCAATTAGATATGCGAACCAATATTAAAAGTACATGCATGATCACAAACCATTTCCCTCGTCCCTTGCCTTCCTTGCATGGCTTGGCCTATTTGAGGGTGGTGTCACATTGCTTCCATTACTTTCATCGTCTTCGACTGTGATACCATCAGTGTCACGTTGCTCAACAAATGCCACTGCACACAAGGTTAAAGGTTCAGTTTTAAAAAAAATTAGTAGTAAATACACTGGTTGAAGAAGGAAAATAATTACTAATTTCTGGAATGTCCCCTTTTCATCCTTAAAATTCCTTGTACGTGTTTGACTGTTTGATCCTAGTGTCATCCTTCAAATCTGTTAGTCACCAAAACATGTAAGATAAGGTGTAGTTTATATAAAGGTGCTAAGATTATGAACAATACGAAAACATATGCGGAAACATAGATGATATACTTTTGGATTGGTCCTGTGGTAGCTTCTTTAGCCAGTCCTTGTATGCATCAAAAGGATCATCCATAACGGATGCTCATCTTCTTCCAGCTGCTGCCTTGGTCGCTTGAGGGGTGTTATGCTGACTTGCTGTGCTGTCTCTTGCTCCTTTGAGAGTACTATCTGATTTCCTTCTCACTCTCATTGTCTTGTAGCATAATCTCTGCATGTCTGACATAATTGAGGGGCTGAAGAGTAGCTACACCTCTCTACAACGCTTCTTGTAGTATAAGAAGTCCCGGACAGCATACCAAGCTGGTCCTTAAGAGATGTCAAGGTTGAAATTTATATCAGGCTTTCCACTTTGAACATTACATACTCCTGATCTGGAAGTCCATTCTTGCAATGAACATAAAGAGTCCACATTTCACCCCGTGCCACTGCTACATACGACAATGGTTGATAAATAAACAAGAATAAAAAAAGGTCAAGTATTACCATTGGCAGAATCTTAACTTAAGCAAAAAGATTCAAAGCCCACCTCTCAACATCAGTATAAACCAACATATGGAAATAATATGTGACATGTTATGGATGGATATTTCTGTGGAAGGGACAAAGACTACAGATGAATTCTATTATAAACTACAAAAGAGTGTAAACAATTTAACCATGTCATGCTCTAACGCCTGTACGTTTGCATAGCCTTACCAATGATTGGCGGAATCTTTCAGTTTGCATAGCCTGTATGTCAGGTCACTGGAGTAATCCTAGTGGTGAGGCCACGGAGTGCATGGCCGAGCTATGCGGCCAGACGTGGTTTGCTTGTGAGTGCGTGTGTTTATTTTAAGTCCTGTAATCACTTTGTTCAGGAGATCAAGAGAAAAGAGCACTGGTGTGCAGTGCTGCAAAACTCCCCTGTGTATGTGCGTGTTCATTTGAGCTAGCCGGGTTGCAAGTTCAATAGAAAGCCGTGGTGTTTGTCGCCATTGTCGCCTGCTCGAGCTCATGTGTGTTTGCATTTGCTCCAGGCCGGGCAAGAACCCGGGCACGGGCGCAGGCCGGGCGAGGGCCCGGGCACGGGAGCAGTCCCGGACGCGAGGGCGCGGCCGCGGGCGTAGGCCGGGCGAGGGCCCGGGCACGGGAGCAGTCCCGGACGCGAGGGCGCGGCCGCGGGCGCAGACGCGAGGGCGCAGGGCGCGGGCGCGAGAGCAAGTCTCGGGAGCGGGCGGGCGCGGACTCGGGGTGAGGTCCGGCGCGGCCTTCGTGCGCCGATAACATATACCTGGGGTTATATTGAAACAAGGAACCCATGTTCGTCTTCGGTTTCGAGGGCGGCTTCAGTATATCGATGTCGATGGCGCCCAAGGCGGTGGCAATCGTTGCTGGCGCTGATTCCCTGCGGAGGAAGCGTCTCCTGCCTGTTAGCGTTGCCGGTGGCGTCTCGACGGAGGCAGCGTCGGGGGGCAATCCTGGAACGAGGTGGCGTCGGCGTGGCGCCATGGCCTAGGGATGGCAACAGGTCGGGTCACCTACGGGTGTGTTCATTGCACAATAATTAACATATCAAAATAACCATAATTAACCTACGGGTGAGTCGCCGGCGGGCTGACGGCGCGACGTGCGTGCACTGGGCGTCGGGCGTCGCCGCGTCGCAAGGGCCAGCAAGCCGGCGGCCGGGTCGCGAGGAGACGAGGAGAGCGCGGGGGTCGACGCGCCCGGGGGTTGGCCGCGGGAGAGATGGGAGGGGCCGTCACGCTCAGCGGAGTCAGAGGAGGGATTTAGATCACGATCTAATTTGGTAGGGGAGGGGACGTCGGTCATGGGAGGTTATTAGCCCGACATATGTGGCGATCTTTTTTTTTCCGCAGAAATTTGTCGCGGTATGTCGGACGGTTTGGCGCGGTGCAAAACTTTGGCACGGTGGGAAAGTTGGAAATTTTGGCGCACAAATTTGGGGGAGGTTCCTAATGAAAAACATTTATTAGCTTTTAATTAATTTCTAAAATATCCAAACATCTTAAATTTGAAAATACTAGTAAATTGTTTGCTTTGTATGTCATGGGCCAAGCTGGCATAGTCATGGGCCCAACTGGAGTAAATAATAATAAATCACTATAATAATAAGTATTAATTAGACAAATAATTTCTAGTAAATTAATTAATTTCTATAAATTAGCTCAACATGATATTGTTGATCAACATCATGAGTCACACAAGTCACAAGTATTAAGAAAAGTTCGCCAGACATAGGAAATGACAGTGTCACTTAGTTGAACTTGACAAATTGTGTTCAGATTTAGAGCTAAGCGCTATGACAGGGTAACTCAAAACAGCGGAGTTGTAAATGAAACTATGCTAATTAATACAAATGTTATTGTTCATCCTAGGTGATGAATGAGGAATCCTATTTATCACCCAACTCAGCCATGTATTACTAGGGATGAAAACAGATCGGGTACGAACGGATATCACTGATATCATATTTGTTTTCATATTTGTGTTCGGATTCGGATTCGAACACGGATAGCGTCCGGATACATATACGAATACGGATTGTCTCGGTTACGGATACGAATAATGAGTATCGAATATGGTATGAATCGGATGGTCCAGACTATATAATATGAAATGGCAACAATTTGTACAGTCCGGACCGTCCGAACATGGTTCGGATGGTCCGGACTATATAATGTGAAATGGCAACAATTTGTATAGTCCAGACCGTCCGAATAGGGTTCGGATGGTCCGGACTATATAATGTGAAATGGCAACAATTTGTACAGTCCGGACCGTCCGAACATGGTTCGGATGGTCCGGACTATATAATGTGAAATGGCAACAATTTTTACTATCCTGAATTTTCTGCTACAATTGTGACGTGTCTTGTTATCTTTTGCTATGTGCTGCTGACGCATACAGGTTATTCTCTCTAAGAGACCTCCATAGAAGAAGTATAGCCACTTGTTGATAGTTGTAGAAATCTAGAGTCATCACTTATTACAAGTTGATTGTTTCAAAAAAATGGTACAGGAAATTTTCCTCATTTATTACTTGAGCAAATTTTACACAAAAAAATCATCATCATCATCTTCTCCCAGAGTACTGAATGGAGGGAGGACTCCATCAGCAATGTAAGTGTCATCTGGATCTTCATCTTCATCGAACAGGTCATCGTGTTCAGGTTCAGGCACCGCTGTTGCAATAGCATGCTCAATAACAGAAGCTTCAACAGTAGCCCCGTCAAGGCCAGACCTACTCCAAGTTGTCACATCTTCATTTTACTGTCCAACATTCATATCTTCCACTCCTACAACAACTGAGTCCAGATCGAGCTCACCCATATTGTCAGTAACTTCTCCTTCAGGCATGGCAAACAGGTTTCTAGGCTGCACTCTAAGGACTGTGCACCAATCTGGTTTCTTTAGGTTTTTTGCATAAAAGACTTGCTCGGCTTGTGTGCTCAGGATGTAAGGTTCATCTGAATACCTAAACCGAGTTGTATCAATATCGATGACCCCATTTTTATCCTTATTGTACCCTCTAGATCTGCTCGTACTTGCTGCAGGGACATCAAACCATACGCATTGGAACAACATTACTTCCTTCTCACCATGAAAATCAAGGCAGATAATTTTCTTAAGCACGCCATACCAGCCCATGTTTCCTGTACTTGCATCGCCCTTCACAAATACACCACTATTTTGAGTAGTTAAGCAGTTCTCTATGGAAGAGACCCGGAAAAGGAAGCCATTTATGAAACACCTGTTGAACACACGAACCCGAGGGTCTGGACCGCGAGATAGATAATACATCATGTCATCTATTTCCCCTTGTGCATGCAATGTGCTGATCTACATTTACGATTATTTTAAAAATATATTAGGGATAAATATATTATTAGGGACTAATAAATTAACAAGAAGCATGTGGAAACTATACAAATAAAATATGGATAAATATATTAGGGACGACTCACTTTACGCTCAAACCATGATACAAACTCCTCCTAGTGTCTTTTATCAACATGCCGAGGGCTAATTTTCTTCAGCTCATCCATATGCACACTTTCCACAACAATTGAAAATGCGTTCATTAGTTACATATATATTTTAAACATTCATGACCACCATAAAAAATCAATTTAAAAATATAGCTTACTTTATCCATGAAGTGACCTCGTCACAGTTGGTTAATATGTAATGCCTCATCCTCTGCATGTCAATATCAGAAACATTCTCGAGAGTACTTCCTTTCCTACTATAGTCAAGGCTCCCAAATATACTTAGCCCAGATGGTGGTTCACTGGCAGCGGCGCTTTCATGACACTCTGGACGATTAAGCTTGGTACTAATATTTTCAAAAAAGCGAGAGCAAAATGTCAGGCACTCCTCGGATATATACCCCTCTGCAATTGAACCTTCAGGGCGCGCTTTGTTCCTCACATAGCCTTTAAGAGTACGAAGGTACCTCTCAACTGGATACATCCATCTATAACACACCGGGCCTCCAAGTCTAGCTTCGTCAGCAAGATGAACTGGTAAGTGCATCATAATATCAAAAAAAGCCGGTGGAAAAATCATCTCCAGCCGACAAAGGGTCTCCCTAATCGAAGTGCTCAGTTTTTTTCAATTTCTGAAAACTCCAACTCCTTTGAACACAATGAGTTAAAGAACCTACTTAGCTCGATCAAACGGGGTCACCACATCTTTAGGCAATATGTTGCGCACCACTAAAGGCAAAAGTTTTTGCAAGATTACGTGTAGGTCATGAGTTTTAAGTCCAGAAAGCTTGCAACCATTGACGTCCACACATCTCCGAATATTTGCAGCATAACCATCAGGGAACTTGACGCCATGTAAAAATTTGCACAGAATTTCCTTGTCATCCTTACCTAGAGAGTACAGCGCTGGTGGCAAGGTGTACTTACCCTTTTCGAGCACTGGATGCTGATCTAGCCTTATACCCAAATGTTGCATATCAAGTCGAGCCTTCTCACTGTCCTTGCATTTACCTTGTAAGTCTAGCAAAGTCCCCAGTAAGCTCTCACATATGTTCTTCTCAATATGCATGACATCCAAATTATGTCGCACAAGCAACGATTTCCAGTAAGGAAGCTGAAAGAAAATACTCTTCTTCCTCCAGTTGTGCCACCTATTTTCTTCGTCACGTTGCTTCCTTTTCCTTGTATCCTTCCCAAAAGTCACTTGCTGGAAAACTCTCATAGTCCTGCAGCACCTGCTCACCACTGAGCGGGCACTGGAGCTTCCCTGGTTTCAGCCTTGTTATTGAAGCTCGCCTTGTTCCTTCGCCACTTATGGTTCATGGGCAAAAATCGATGATGTCCCAAGTAGCAATGCTTTGAACCATGTTTTAACAACCACAAGTAATCAGTATGCTTGTGACAATTAAGGACAAGCAAACTTACTTTGTGCTCTAACCAGATAACATCGCATATGCGGGGAAATCATTAATTGTCATAGCAGAATTGCATGTAGAGTAAAATTCTTCTTCTCCTTCTCATCCCATGTTAAAACTCCATTAACCCACAGATCATGTAGCTCATCGATCAGAGGTTGCAAATATACATCAGTGTTCACCAGGAGATTAGGCCCAGGTATCAGCATCGACATCATCCAATAAGGTTGTTTCAAACACAGCCAAGGAGGCAGGTTATAAGGAATCAGTATCACGGGCCAACAAGTGTAATTAACGTTCAACATCCCAAACGGATTGAAGTCATCAGATGCAAGTCCCAGTCTAACATTACGTGGATCCGAATCAAACCACTTATACCTGTTATTCACGTGCTTCCACGCCAATGAGTCCACTGGGTGCCGCATTTTCCCATCACTAACCAATTCTTCCTTGTGCCACCACATCAATGATGATGTTTCCTCTGACATATATAATCTTTGCAATCGAGGAGTAAGTGGAAAATACCTTAGAACTTTGCAAGGAGTGCGCTTCTTTGCTCCACCACTTTCGCTAGACTCGCCAATCTCATCAGAATTTGTGTCGTCTTTCTTCCACCTACTCTCACCACATGTTGGACATGTGTCTATATCAGCCAACGTCCCATGAAATAACACGCAGTCATTCACACAAGCATCGATCTTAATGTATGTGAAGCCAAGGTCGTGGATAATCTTCTGTGCTTTCTTGATAGTGTCTGGGATACAATGCCCTGGGGGGAGCGAATCTCTCCATAGGCTAAGTGTTTGCTCTGCGTTCTCGTTACTCCATCCACCCATGCACTTAAGCTGAAAGAGCTTGACCATGAATGATACCTTGGTAAGCTTTGAGCAACCTGGCCACAACTCTTGCTGTGCATCTTTCAACAAATCAAAGAATTTCTTTGCAATCTCATTTGGCTCTTCATTGGTATTACCACTGGTCGCACCCCTAATTAATGCGGACACCAGATTGTTGGCCGATGATGCATCATCTGGCGGGCGTACATTCAGATCCCTATCATCATTCAAAAATATGCCAGTGTTACCTTTCTTTTTGACAAAATTCTCATCAAAACCTTTAGTTAGCAAGTCCATTTGAACCTTGGCTTTTGTTTTGTACACGACTCCACGACACCTTGAACATGGACATGGTGCAGTTTCTGATGCATAGGTGCCTTCAAAACTAGTATCAATAAATTTCTCCAGACCTGCTTGCCACTCACGTGTTGACCGAGACAACAGCATCCAACTCCGATCATCATCATGTGCCATTAATTCTATTTTCCAAATATCACAACGATTTCCTGCAGCACGTTAATTGAAGGGATCACGACATTATTATAAACTATATATAATCAACAATGAAACATCTAGCAATAATGCAAGCATACGTGATCCTCTTTCTCACGTATGAAGCTCTAAGTGAGGCCTGAATCAAAGTACCAAATATAGCAAAACTAATCTATCCATTGCTCCTTTCTGAGATTGAGTTAACTCCTCAATTCTTTGTTTCTTCTTATGCTTTTGGGAACATGATTCATATTTTCTAAATCGATTTGTAGAAGACATGGCTTCAAAAGATGACAAGAATAAAATTAAAATTATACAAGCAGTTCTAGACCTTCATACCAATTAGTACAATACAGATGGATTTAAAAAAAAACAATACCTGCACTCCGGACGAACGGACGAGCCTGCTTGTTGGTGCCTGCTTGCTAGATGGATAGATCCTTTTCCCTGTCCCTGTCGTTGGTGCCTGCATGCTAGATGAACGTTGAACGGACGAGCGCCGGCCGGAGACGAGATGAACACGGAGCGTCGCCCATGGGCACGGCCCTGCTCGTCGATGAGCAGGAAGGAACTAGGACACCAAGATGCCGTCGCTACAGGGAATTCAAGCGCCGTGACGACTCCGGTTCCAGGGAGGGGGCACCACGACGACACCGGCTGCAGGGAGGCCGCGACCACGCTGCTGGCTGTAGGGAACGAGGGCCTTGACCACACTGCTCGCAGGGACGGCGCGCGGGGGAAGAGAGGCCGCGACGAGGGGATCAGAAGCCACGACGCATGTGGGAAACAAAGCAGCGATGGGGAAGAGAGAGACCATGACGTACCTGATAGTAATTAGATTACTATCTTTTCCAATACATAAATGGGTCTATATTAATTTGTATAGGATACGCTAGCTATTAGCAACACAAACACATAGATGGTCTAATGGTAGGTATTGCAATGATGTAACCATTAAAGTGGAGAAAACCGCCGGAGAGCTCAAGGTTCACCGCCGGCAACCTCATCTTCCTCACTGCCGCAGCTATTCGATCGAGCCCGAGCTTGCTCTGGTGAGCCCATTCCTCTTCCCTCTGCTGGAACGTGATTAGCACCTCCCAATAATTCCATTTTTGGTATTAACTGCCCTAGGAATCGCTGGCCGAAGTCGTCGTGTCGCCGCTGTGCTTAGTCTCGGCTGTGCAGAACCGCCGCCGGCGTCGCCTCGCTGTTCCGGCCGCCTCGGAGTGAGTCTGACTGAGCCCTTGCGCCAACAACGTCGCCTCGCCTCTAGAAGCCCGCTACCCGAAGGAATCGAGTCGCGAAGCCCTGAGCGCCGACATCGGCCTCCGTCTTCCCCAACTCCGGCCAAGCTCCGCCACCGCCGATTCGTCCTCTGTGGTGAGCCTCGCTTCAATTCTTTGCACCGTAGCCGTCCTCAGGAAGTCTGTAACCTAGTGGACACCGTGTCCTAGCTGCAGGCCGACTGAAGAAAGAGCTGCCGCCGTCGTCCAGAGGATTTCTGCCGCAGCCGAACCAATCGGTGCACCGCCACAGCCGACAAGACCTCGCCGGCCTCGTCATACCTTACGGTGAGAGCCCAGATATCTGGTAGACACATATTTATGCATTAGTATTGCCAGATTGAGCTTGTAGAACATTTTCCCCCGTCGACCCGAAAAGAGCCGCCGCTGGAGCTCGCCGCCGGCGATATTCCGGTCACCCGAGGTGTCAAGAAGACCACCCTTAGCTCTGCCGTGAACTCCTCTACCTTTTCTATTTTGGGCCCGACTACAGCCGAGCCGCCGTTCGCCGTCGCCGCCGCCGAGAAGCTCGCCGGCTCTGTCTCTCCTCTGTTCGCCACACCGGACCATCCACTCCTAGAACGGACGGTCCGATCCGTTGTCCCGCGCCCTGCTCTGCTCTGTCTCACTGGCCTGCGGGCCCAGGCTGTAAGAGAAATAAGAAAAGAAGAAAGAATTAGAAAAAGGGTAAAACTGAAATATCTTTCCAGCAGAAAAATAGCCAAACTTTGAAAATTCATAAGTAATTCATTTTAACTCATTTTTGAGTGAAACCAATTTTGTTCAAGGGCATTCAAGGGCCGTGACGACTCCGGTTGCAGGGAGGGGGTGCCACGACGACACCGGCTGCAGGGAGGCTGCGACCACGCTGCTGGCTGTAGGGAACGAGGGCCTTGACCACGCTGCTCGCAGGGACGGCGCGCGGGGGAAGAGAGGCCGCGACAGGGGGATCCGAAGCCACGACGCATGTGGGAAACAAAGCAGCGACAGGGAAGAGAGAGACCGCGATGTACGTGATAGTAATTAGATTACTATCTTTTCCAATATATAAACGGCTCTATATTAATTTGTATAGGATACGCTAGCTATTAGAAACACAAACACATACATGGTCTAATGGTAGGCACCTATCTTCTTAACTCTGAGGTCTCAGGTTTGAAACTTGCTGGTGGTGTTTTTTTTTAATTTTTTATGTAACCATTAAAGTGGAGAACCTTAGGTATTGCAACGATGTAATTTTTCGTTGCTATATGTACAACCTTTTTGCAACGAACGAAACTATTACATACAACGAAACCATAATCGTTGCAACCTTAGTGATTGCAACGATTTATTTTTTTTCGTTGCTATATGTACCACTTTTTCGCAACGCAAGCGACTATTATATACAACGAAACATATTCGTTGCGACATAGATGGGCTATTGCAACCATCATATAAAGAGTTGCAATATCACCTTAGTATTGCAACGACAATAAACTTGCCACGCAAATCAAATCGTGGCAATAGGAATCACTTATTGCAACCATTCAATAATTTGTTGCGATAACACTTACTTTTCGCAACGATCTCCATACTTAGGGCCACGAAACAATCTTCGTGGCAAAAATCCAATCTATCGCAACCAAAAGTGAAAATCGTTGCGATAACAACACTTGTTGCAACCAAATCTCGCCGTTGCGACAAAAAAGCGTGGCATAAGGGTTAGAAGTTAGTAGTGAATGGCTCGAAACTGGGTTTGGGCATTGGCTCTCGCAGCTGCCCAGATTCATTGGCAAGTAAACTTGTCAGCCAAAACAGCAGTCAGAGCAATCAAAGGATTGGTTAAGATCATTGTCAGAAGGAAGACTTACTTTTGTAGTCGCCTCCATTTTGGCTTTGGCCTTCTCTAGTTCAGTCTTTTCTTTCTTGAGTTTGCCTTTGGCCCTTTCCAACTCGGCCTTGTCTTTCTCGAGTTCAGCTTTGGCTTTCTCAGCCTCCTTCAGCTTGGTTTCCCCCTCTGTCCGAGTCTTCAACTCAGCTTCGAGGGCTGTATATCAGAATAGTCAAGAGCTCAAGATTACAGTCAAGACACAACTGGGCAGTTAGGAAACAGTAAAGCTGGAGAAATATACATGGGACTTAGTCGGGAAGACAAATACAGGAGACTTACTTCTGATCTTGTCAACTAGAGCCCAATTCTCACCCCTGAGCTGGTCAACTGCTCCCCTTAGCCAAGTCTCCCTCTCCTGGCTAGACCGCTCCAAGTCGTCCTTCGAGGTCTGGAGTTGGCCCAATCATTGGAGCTAGGGGGCGAGCTAGGTCAGGACCTCATTTATCTTCTCCGAGCGGTCGACGATCTTCTGCTCAGGGTAAAACAGAGCACAACAGAGTCAAGCGGCGGAATACCAAAAATAAGAGGAATCATCGGGAACTCAACAAGGATCGCTACACACCTGGACCCCCTGGGTGCAGCGATTGCGGCGCGAAGAAAAACTTCATGCTCCCTCTCCGCTGCCTCTTCATCGTGCTCATAGCATTTCGCAGTTCCCTCGGGAGACACCCAGTGGAATGTCCTCGGGAACTTGTGATGAGGGGCTTCAAGCCTGGGGAAATCTGTTTCCTTTGAAGACGACGAAGACACAAACGGCGACATGGTCCTGGCCCCTGATTCGGCAGCTGGTGGGGCTTTGGGGACTCACTCAGGGGCTGGAGCAGCAGCTTCAGTATCTGCCCCTTGGTCAGTCGGCGCTAGCGGCCCTGCAATCGGAACTGCCTCAGTCTCTATAGCTGGGAAGGTCACCGGCTCGACAAATGAGCTCGCTAGGGTTGGCTCGGCTAGGGCTGGCTTGACAACAGGAGCTGCCGGTGCGGTCTCCTTGAGGTCGATATTGGCTCGTTTCCTGTACGATGAGTCAGATGTCAAGATATTACTATACTGAACAAGATTTTTAGAAGATCCAAAAGTTACTTACCTCTTGGAGGTTTTGTACTTCCATCCGGGGTTCCAGATGTCGGCAATGGAGGGCTGCTGGCTGTCGGGCTGGATGGCGCGGCAGTCGGCGATGGCGTCTCTGTCCTGGCTGGCCCATTTTCTGGTGTGGCCAACCGGGGCACTGGGATGCTCGGTGGTGCCACCTTATGGCTCATTGATGACCTTGTACTCGGTGGAGCTATCCTTGGGCTCCATGTTGCTGAGCCTGATGGCGCCGGTCTTGGTCTTGGACTCGACGGCCTAGGGGCTACGCTGGCAGTGTCTTTAATCTTCAGGATCCCGGCTGTAGCACTCGGCCTACTAATTTTCCTCTTGCCTGGATCTTCAATAGGTTTCTTCCCTGCTCTCTTGGAACTGGGCTGGGCAGCAAAAGGACTCAACGGCTTTTTCTTCTATTTCACGGCCAACAAAGTTTGGGAGTCTTCATCAAACTCCTTACATGCCTTCAAGTGGTTCAACAACATACATCACACATTGTAGAGCAATCCTAAATACACATCTACAAGCATTCATCGTAGATGGACAGCAAGCTAACATCAGCAAGAGTTACCTCTGGACGAGGCCTTTTTTGGCTGTAAGCCGGTGTGGCATGCTTGACGTCTTCTATCTCGATCACCCCGCTGGCAAAATAATCAAGCAGGATGTCGGTCACCTTGTGCTTGTCTATCAGGTCAAGGTATTCACGGTTGGGATAGCCTTTGCCCTCATAATCCCAGCCGAAGTGGCTCCATAGCTTCAGTGGCCTGATGCGATGAGTCAAGAAATGCCTGGCTACCCATGGACCAGTCAATCCGGAGCTCTTCAACTTATCAATCTTATCAATCAGCATGTATACTTGGCCCATCTCTTCAAAACTGGGCACAGACGACCAGTTGGGCATGACCTCCGGAGGCAGACCAGTGAAAAGGGGGAGGCGTGGTTCAAGATTAAAACAATAAAACCACTACCTATGCCAGCCTTTGAGGGAGGATTTCAAGGGGAAATGGATATAAATCTTCTTCATCTTGCTCCTAAGCTGGATACTGGCCCCCCCCAATCACTTGGACTTTGCTCTTAGAAGGCTGAGGTTTGATGTGAATAAATATCTAAACAGATTCAAATGGGGCTCCACACCCAGAAAACACTCACATAGAGTTGCAAATATAGAGATTTGCAAGATGGAGTTGGGATTCAGATTCACCAACTCTAGGTCATAGAAGGCAGGAAGCTAGTGAAGAAAATCTGAAGACGGAAGAGAAAGGCCCCGGTCAAAGAAAGAGGCGAAGACAACAGTCTCATCACCTTGGGGCGCTGGAATCGATTCCACTTCCGCCAGATGCCAATGGATGACTTCACGGCTCTGCAGTCTCAGCAACCTCTCCAAATACTTCAGCTTAGTCGACCCGCAATCCGAAGTTGGCCAAGACTCATCAGTCATCTCCGGGATTTTTGACGCTCTCGGCATGGCTCAAGGCAAGGAAATTTGGGGGAAATGTGATTGAGGACTTGGAATGGACGCGGAGGAGCGGGATCGCTCGAGTTTTGAATGGGAAGCGCTATCAATGGTGAACCCTAGCGAGGCGAGGTGTGAAATTTTGACGCGGAAGCTGGAAGACGAAACGATTGGTGGATTGGAGAAGATGAGGGAATCTTTTCTCTCTCTCCCCGCCTTTATAGAGCTTGTACTGATAAGTAGGCTTGGGCTTGCAAATTTGGTACTGGGCCACCAAGATATGAGTTTCTACAGTAGCACGCTCAATGTGGGCCGCTCGCTGGCTGTGTTAAAATCACAGTGCTGGTGCTACCAACAGGAACCGATTGGGTAATCAGATATGCTTCATGAAGGCCTAATTGCTGAGCACATGTCTTCAGGTATCTATATTATCCACCAGGTATTGAGGATATATCCTTATAAGGGTCACAAGCTGGTCTCCATTAAAATTGGGGATGCAGGTATCTCTCGAGTACACCTGACCACATATTGAATTGAAATCCATAAAGTGGTACTTGGCTTACATGCTTAGCCAACAATTGCCATGAGCAAACATTCATCTAGCCGACCTGACGGTGAAGAGTCTAACTTCCGAATAGTATACTACTCGGGAAAGACTATAAACATTTTTCCAAACTGACATGAAGCTAGAGAGTCTAATTTCCGAGTGACATACTACTCGGGAAAGACTATACAAAATCATTCCGGCTGATATGATGCTGAAGAGTGTCATGTACTAGTAGTATACTACTTGGGAAAGACTATAGGTTAAAGATCTTTGACTTTATGTTTAATTGTTTCACAATTAAGCACAAAGTCAGGGGTTACACCTATTCGGTGCACACTATTCATACTTCTACATGGAGCCCTTCATAGCCTCGCTGCTAGCTGACATGAAGCAGGACTCGGGAAGAAGAAGCACTTGGACAAAGAGTACTCAGGAGCAATGCACTCGGGCAATCTTCACCATGGAGGATGAGCACTCAACATCAGCTCTGACTCAACTATGAAGGTCTCAGGGGCTGCTGTAGAGGCCATGGGCCCTGGGTACCTCATGACAAGCATATGGGCCACTCGGACAGAGGATGGGCCTAGCCTTGTAATTAGAGATATGATGAAGCTTGGCAGACTTAGCCTTGTACAATAAGGAATATACAGTCCTAGTCGGGCAGGTTATATCTCTAAGAGGAGATCCCCCGTTCTATGCTGGCTTGTCATTGGCTTTTTGGTCCTTCTGCCATGACTCTTTCTTGTTGTCGAGGGCCTGAGCAACCTCCTCGTTTGTTAACGCCAAAATTTGGTGCGGTTCTTTATTAAATTCGGTTAAGGACATATTACAGTCAATTAACGGGGATTAATCTAGAGGAAGCCGAGTTTGGGAAAGGATCGTGAAGACCACGGGAAGGCAGTTAAATATCTTATCTATAATTAGGCAGAGATAATAATTTTTAGGAAACCTGATCTCGTGTCCGATCAGGGCTTGTTAATTTTCCTTTTATAAATAGGAAACTCCTGTTTCGTATCCGATCAGGACTGTATCAACTCGGGGTATAAATACGTATGCTCGGGGACTATGTAGATCATCAAACAGATCAATACAAACTTCGGCACATCGCCACCCTTTTCAACGGGTTCTTGCTTCTCGAGCCGGGCTGCATCGATTAAGTTCGACCTCCTGCGAGAGGGTAAGTCTCGTTACCCCGACTACTGTATCGGCTAGGACTTCCTCAGTTAGGTCCGATATTCTAGTCGGCCTATGGTAGTTGGCTTACCACGATATATCTGTTCTGTCTACTGCTGCATCAGTTAGGTTTGATCTCATAGGCCGAGTAGATATATCACATCACGCGTGCATAGATTTATCGGCTTACTGGGTGTAACTTATCATTAGTTTGTGCTGCATTGGTTAGGTCCGACCTACTAAACTGCGTGATAAGTTATTCCTGCTAGGTTGATCGGTTTTATGCATAGCCAATAAGTTATCATATATCACATCACGATTGCATCAGATCTATCGGCTCATCGAGGTTCTTTTATCATTATCAATCTGTGCTGCATCAGTTAAGTTTGATCCACTAGATTGATAATGATAGATTTATCCTTGTTAAGCCGATGGGTGTCCATGCAATGTTCTATCGGAGTGCCTAGCCGATAGGTTATCTTTTATTAATTAAGGCCGATTGCATTGCTCAACATGTTTTTGGCATGCTGCACCGTTATCGGCTTTCCAGCCGATACACATTATATCAGTAATCGGCTAGTTTATTTATTTATATTGTTATTGGTTCCTTAGTCACATGGTTTATTTATTTTATCCATCTATGCCATCATCGGCTTCCAGTTGATGTATAAGTGCTCTAGTCCATATCGGCTATCGGCCGATGAGACGAGTCCAATTCAGCTTTCAGCCGATTGGCTCATTGATCTAATTTTCTCTCCTTGTCAATTGTAGGGTCAAATTGACTGGCACGCCTACGAACCTCGAATTTTAGGACCTGCACTGGAGTTAAGCAAATCTCCCAGGCCTTCGCGTGTCTTAAGGTGCCGAACCAGATCATCGGCTCGTTCCCAACGCTGCCAGTGATTTTCAGTGCCAACATTGGCCAAGTTGGAGTACTTGTTCACCATATCGAAGAGAGCCCTGACAGAGGTTGGAGGCTTTCGAGTGAATTTTGCGATGAACGGGGCGTTCTTGACTCCCTTGCAGAAGGTAGCGATGATGACCTCGTCCTTGATCATTGGGATCGAGTTGCGCTTCTCGGAGAACCTTTTGATGAACTTGCGAAGAGACTCGTTCTTCCTCTGGTGCAGCTGATAGAGATCGTGCTCAGAAGACGGCCTTTCATAAGCCCCCTGGAAATTGGTGATGAATCATTCCCGGAGTTCTCCCCAGGAGCCGATTGACCGCTTTGGGAGCCCTGTGAGGCATGTCCTCGCCGAGTCGGCTAGGGCAACTGGGTGGTAGTTAGCCATGGCATTGTGATCGCCTCTAGCTACTCGGACTGCTAGAGTGTAGACCGTGAGCCAAGACTCAGGATTGGTCTTGCCGTCGTATTTTTCGATGCCTGTAGGCTTGAAGCCCGACGGCCAGTCGACCTGTTGTAGCTCCTCAGTGAAGGCTAGTACACCTTCATCTGCATGAGGGCTCCGGCTCTGGTTGCGGCGGTGGAACCGCTCGTGGTGGAGGCCGAAGGCTCGTACTCATCCTCCAGTCGGTGGCGCTCGTCTTCTTCGCGTTCGCGGCGCCATGCGTTCATGTCCTGGCGAAGGTCGCATCGCAGATGGCTTTGGAGATCCTGGTTGTCGAGGCCGTTGTACTGGGGACGCTACCAATTGTTGTTAGGGATGCCGAGAGACATCAGTCGTGACTCCACGTGCGGCTGACTGGAGCCGGCCGCTTGGCGTCGCGCTGATGCAGACGAGACCGCTGTTGGAGAACCCGACCGGTTGGTCGGTATGAGGGTGTCACATGACTGCTGGTGCTGCTGACATGTAGCAACAGTAATCATGGCTTTGATCCTCACAATAGTCGGGGTGGCCTGATGATCAGGCCCAAACTGGAGCGTATCCAGTAGGGTCGCAGCAGCCACGACGTTTTGCTGCAGCGTGATGAAGACATCGTGGTCGCCGACTCGTGTCTGGAGGATTTGTTGCTGGGCGGTTTGCCTAGCCCTGTGTAGCTCGTCATTGCGAGCGTCGCATTCGGCCTCCTGTTGTTGTCGCAGTTGGCGGGCCTTCTCTTCTTGCTGCTCGCATAGTCGGCGCTCCTCTTGAGAGGTAGTGTCGCCCTTGGACGCCATGAAGATTTCGCAGGGTAGTAGAAGGCTTGCCAGACTGCTATTTGAACTGGTGTTCAGATTGCTAACCGACTTGGAGTCGGAATCCGAGTAGTTGATCGGTGTGATCATGACTCCAACCTCCCGAGATCCAATCTCAAACAGCTCTGGGCCGTGTCCGAATTGAATCGTAGGGGATCGGGACTGCCGCGTTGGATGTAGATTGTATATGTCCGTGGCATCGCCGAGTCTATATGGGAGATTGCCGATCTCCTCTCTCCTTAGCCCAATCTCGGCTAGCTCGAGGCCGAGTCCGAGTTGAACGCTGAAGGGGAGAGTTGTCCCGAGGCCCAGGCGTGTAGAAGATCACCGATGCAAATCGATGAGAGTTGCCGCAGTGCCGAGTGGGCCAATAGACGCAGAGTCGGCTGATTCCCAGGCAGATAGGATCGAGTCCGAGTCAACCAGGGTGAGTTTGCCAAGCTTGTCGGCGATGAAGTCAAGGCTTCCAAACGTGATCGTGTCTCCGAGGGAGAAGCTGGTGCCGTCGACTCTGGTTGTAGAATCCATCGAGCTTGTTGAGGTTGATCTTGGCGAAGCCCCTACCTGGCGCGCCAACTGTCGATGTTTTACACCGGCAATATGAATATTGGGCTACTCGTCGGATCGAAACTCAGTGGACTGCAAAGGAACACAAGGGGTTTATACTAGTTCAGGCCCTCGATGTGAGGTAATACCCTACATCCAGTTGTGGTGTATTTCCTTTGAGGATGTATGGTAGTGGTTTTGATGAACTTGATGATACTCTGCCCTCAGGGGGCGCCCTGTCTCCCCTTATATACTGGGGGATAGGGTTACAAAGTAGAAGTCCCAGTTGGGCTATGACCAAGGGATCTCCTTGTAGAGATATAACTTGCCCGACTAGGACTGTATTTTCCCTGTCGTACAAGGCTAAGTCTGCCGAGGGCTATCATATCTCTAATTACAAGGCTAGGCCCATCCTCTTTCCGAGTGGCCCATATGCTTGTCGTGAGGTACCCGGGGCCCATGGCCTCCACATGCTGTGCCTGAAAGCTTACCATCCTCCGCTTTCTTTGCTCCATTCGGTTGTGTTTGTCGTCCTGGTGAATGGCTTTGTCCACCAATTTCTGGAAATCCGAGTAGTCACCGGAGAGTAGTTGAACCGAGAGTTCATCATTCAATCCATCCAGAAACTTCTCTTGTCGGTCGGCGTCAGTGCTAACATCCTCCGGTGCATAATGGGAAAGCCAGTTGAACTCATAGAGAAACTCAGTCACCGACCGGTTCCCTTGCTTCAGTACCCGAAACTCATGCTTCTTTAAAGCCACTACTCCAGCAGGAATATGCGTCTTCTTAAAAGCAGCGGTGAACTCAGCACAAGTGATAGGCTATCCATTAGCTCGGTTAGCTCTAAAATGATCCCACCATTCAGACGCAGGACCATGTAGCTGGTGTGATGCGAAAAAGACCTTCTCCTGGTCTGTGTATTGTAGAAGGTCCAGTTTCTTCTCAATAGTGTGCAACCAATCCCCAGCTTCCATGGGATTAGTTGTGCTAGAGAAAGTAGGAGGCCTCACTCGCAAAAACTCTGCAAGCTTGTTCTGCGGTGGAGGAGGAGGAGGCGCCTGCTGTTGTGCCTGATTCTGCTGGTTTTGCATCTATTGAAACATCATGTTCATCAGCTACGTTTGGTTTGCCAAGACCTAGGCAATGGTAAGATTGTCATCCTAATGCGGCGGTCCGTTGGGTGCACCCCCGCGATTGTTGTTTTCAGAGTTACCATCTTAGTTGCTTCTGTTATGTGTGTTCACCATCTGCAGAGCAAAGGTGAGAAGAAGGGAAAGAGCCCTTGAGATGGATTTCATATTACTTAAACTTTCACTTTTATTGCTTTGAACTGAGTGATTAACATTTATGTAGTTTACTCTCACACCATCAAGCAACTCCTAACTTAAATAGTTACATCACCACCCTCTGACATAAACTACTGACTAAACCCCACACACACAAGCATTTCCTAAGCACACAACTGCTAATGCAACGATCTAAGGTAACTCATGCTTAAGGTGCTACTAAGGGCTTCTCAATGGGGCGAAGGACTTCTTGCATCCGAGTTGTGTTCAGATTCCTCTTCATCTTCTTGAGTATCACCCCACTCCACTTCATAGTGAGTACGAGCTCCACTGTCTTCTGACCCCTCCGAAGGTGTGCTGGCTTCTGACTCCTCCGAGTCCTCTTCTGCATCATCAGCATAAGCCACCGGTGGAACTACCTGAAGTGGGACCTGGTCGTTCAGTAAACGGGTCCTTGGTGCTAGCTAAATCCAAGGTAGAAGACAAACCCTCGTCCTTGCGGTGGTGCGGATCTTGGCTGGGTGCTTCTCCTTTGGCTAGGGCCAACTCTTGCTTCAACTGGTCCACTTGGTTCTGCAGCCTACAAATCTTGGTGCGGTTCTCATTCTCCCGTTCATGAGCTACGATCACCACATTAGCCCGAGCGTTGTCTAGGGCATTCAACATCCTTACAAGTCATTGAGTAGTCTGCTCCTGGGTTCTAGTAACTGTTGTACTCGTCGTTGTGGGTCCTGGACGGGTGGTAGCGGTATGCAGTGTTCCTCAGACGAGCGGCGTAGTGGTGACGAAGTTCTCCAATAGCTTCCAAAGCCACCTCTTGACATGCGTGCTCAAAATTTCTTCCTCCTGCTCCGAAGATCATGGATGGGACTCCTTCACGTTCACTTGAAATCGTGAGGCGGACACGGCACTTCTTTTCATAGGGGTTGTGAGTGACTGGTCCGTATTCTGGGGCCGGATTGTACCCCATGGCGAAGGCCATATCTCATAACTCCTTGACAAGTCCACCAACTCCAAACAGATGCACTGGCTCTCGGTTTGCCATCTATGGAGCATGAAAGGAAGATTTATTGATTTTGACTAAGTTAACAGAACAAATTTTGTTGCAAATAAAAGGGTAAAGAAAGTAGTAAAATTTTCATCGAAAATTAAAAACAAAGGAATTAGCATAATTGAGGGGATTTTTTAAAGAAAAAACTTAAATTTTTGAGAGAAGAAATCAATTGAATCAAAAAGGGATTTTTTTTGTACCGTTAACTCCCTTAATTAAAAGAGAAAGAGGACAGGACAGATTAAAAAAATTTAGAAGGCTCTTAGGGGTACCAAGGGGCTTATCCTATGGTCAAGGTGCTTTGATACCAACTTGTCACACCCAGAATTTCCATCCAAAATTCTGGAGTTTTATTGTGTGTAAATCCTTGTCTAGGAATCAACCGAGGCACACATGACATAGTTGATAATCAAAGTAATTGTTTACATATCGACAGTGTTTATTATAGAGGCGAATGGTGCCTCTCAAAATAATAAAGGTCTAACAATGGCAAATAAACTAAGACAGCGTGACGAAACCCACTCCACAAGCTTGACCGGGACTCCCGCTTAATCCTCCAAGCAGTCCTCCTCATTGAAGTACACCTCTAAATGATGATTGTTGATTGCAAGGTAAGTACATGACATACTCCGCAAGCCACATAGGAAATATACAAGTGCACAGGATAACAAAGGATGGCATAATAGGGCTGAAATTTGCATAAACAGCATTTGGTAAAGCATTTAAGACAGTAATAAAACATTAGTAATTAATCAATATTATCCAACGCTATACCATTCACCAAATGGTATAAGCCCAACCACTCCAACCTAGAGCTAACCATGATTCATCCTTTAATACTCAAAATTTAATTAATGTGAGATTAATCACAGAAAACATTGCTAGGCTCGCCCTTAACCGTGGGCACGCTATTCGAATAGTTTTACACTGGCCCGAGGTGTACCAATTTACCCACAAGACACAACTCCACAACACATCACTGTGCGCCTTGATACCACCACGGTACCTTGGAAAGGAATTGTGACAGGATTATCCATGTAACTTGCACAATAGGAGAGCCTCCTGCCGAACCTCCGGTCTCCGGTAGGGGTAATCAAGTGCCTTCCCGCGAGACGGCCGGATGCCCGAAGCATGGTCTTATTGTCACTGCCATGTGTGGACTTATATTAGCCATAAACACATCCTGGTGCCTCCTATTGAACTCGGAACACTTCAAACTCCTGCTATCCCATTCTAGCTTGTGGTTAGCACGAGTGCTGCTTTGCAACAAGTAGTCCACGAACCGGTCCTTAACTGTCACGAACACCGCTAGCAACATTCACAATCTTGGTGCTCGCAACCCACCTTTTAAATCCGTTTTAGTGGACCATTAAATTATCCTTGCACGACCACAGTCGTAAATGGAATCATCATTTCATGTGACTAAATATTATAATCAAAGTTACTGCTACAGCCTAGAAATTATTCTATAATTTGCTAAGCACGGCTAAGTAGAGTCCTAGAGTTATTCTAGCTAACCAGTAAGTAAAGCTAGCTAGTCACCTTTGTCCCATAGGTACAAGGTCCATTGATCAAGTCAAAGAAGGCATAGACAAGGATTAGGGTTTCCCTTTACCAATGACATTCCAAAATAAATGCAGAGTTGAAGGGAACAATATAGCTTTAAACAAAGGAACAATATGCTCAAGGGTACTGAGGAATTTGTGTGACTTGCCATCCTGCTCCTCAGAAGCCTTGGAACTCTCCTCGAGAAACTGCGGCTCTTCCTGAACATCGGCGGCTAAAGGCAATAAACAAAAACAATAAAACAGTACATCAACACACATGAACAGTACAATATTATATTTTTAATGAGTAGATCTTGATTTTTAAAGAATTTTGCAAGTTGAATCACCCCAAACGGAGTTCAGATGAATTAGTTATGAATTTTAGAAGTTTAAACCCTTTTAAAAGCTTTTAAAAGAATAAAACCGATTTATTGTGTCATTATTGAATTAATTTTAAAATAATAAAACCGATTTATTGCGTCATTAGAGAGAGAGCTCTCGGCTGACCGGTAGGGCCCACTGGCAGCGAGAGGGAGGGGTTCTAGTCCACGATGGACCGAGTCCACCGGGGTCCGTAGATCCATCCGACGACTGGGATCTTAAGGGATCAGATCGGATGGTCGGAAATGATCCATGATTTTGAGATAGATCGGAGGGCTAAGACATAATCTAACTTTGATCGGACGGCTGAGGTTTGATCTAACGATCTAAAGTCGAGATCTAACCGGGAAGATCCGAAGGTTGAGATTAGATCAGGCAATCGACGGCTCAGATTAGATCGAGCGGGTCTGAGCTAGCGCCTACGCGGCAGCCACGTCGACAGCTGAGTCAGCACGGGCGATGGTGGCGACGGCGGTGGTATGGGGACCAATGGTTGCTGGCGATCAGTGGCACGGCAGCACTCGGCGAGGACAGGAACAGATAGAGGAGGTCACGGCGATGCTTACTGAGAGCAGAACAGTGGGGATTGGCGACGAGAGCGGCTGGTGGCGAGCTTTTAGCAATGACAGTCTTCGGGTTCCTGATGGCGATGGGGTTCTAGGGGTCTTCGGCGGTCAGGGAAGTGCGGCCTAGCTCCCTCACGCTCAGGTGGTGCTGACCGAGGTGATGGTGAGCGCTGGCGGTGACTATGGCGACGGCGGCGCGAAGCTCTCATGGAGTTAGGGCTCAAGCGGTGCGAACTGGCTTGGGCTGAGATGGAAGGAGGGAGAGAGGCACTGGAGGCACTATTTATAGTGGCGAAGCAGGGAGATCGGCTCAGATTTGGCGGCGCGGCAGATTAGGGTTCTCCTCAGAGTACCGAAGCTTCACGAGTCTGTTGCAGTGTTGATTCCATAGATTTCGCGCTGCGATTCTTGAGGGGATTCTTCACGAGTCCATGAGCCGAGTGCACGTGCGGAGAGAGGTTAAGTGCACAGTAATGGGCTGGATTCGGTTTGTGCACAGGGAAGGGGTTTTTATTTTATTTTTCTTTTATTTTAATGCTGTGACTCAATTTAATTCACCAAAAATACATCCCTTATTCAAATAAATCCTAGAAAATTCCAAAAAATAGATAATTAAGCAAAGAATTTTATAAAATTGCTTCCAAGTCCAAGTTGCTATAAATTTTTCTCTGATTTTATTATTCTCACTCCTTTAGGCTTTTAATTTAATTTCTAAAATTCCTTTTTCTCATTTATTTTTATATGAGGGATAAATTCAGGGTGTTACAGATGTAAACCGATACACCTGCACACAAGCAAACATCACACGTTCTAGAAACTAGCGACACTACTCTCTTGGGTTCACTTTGGTCAAAGGTTGGGTCTACGGGAGTTTTCTTGAAGTCTTCATCCCTTCTCATGGCATGATGGCTTCAGTCTAAAAACTTCATCTTCCTTCGTGTTGCTTCCGATCTTGAGGGGACTCCATCATGTAACGCGTTGACCTCTACAAGTATCGTTGTCGGCTGGCCCACTAGGCTCAACAGCTAAAGCAAGTTGAGTTAGGGGATGAAAAGGGTCGATAAACAATTTAGCAAAGGGCTTTGAAGGTGAGAGAAGACATTTTGATAAAGAAGGCTTCCAGAAGAGGTGTCCTTAAGGTCTGACAATTTGGCTTATTCTGCAGTCAACCTAGCTTTGGTACCAACTTGTCACACCCAAAAATTTGGTCAATTTTTAGAAAATTTGGTGATGAGGACATCACTAGCTCGGATATGACCCTAGCTACCTTATGTATTCATCAACCAAAGGTGCATGCTTTCTACGTAAGATTTACGCGTTATATATTTGAACAGCCGTTACTGCACCATAAGTTTTGTGTGTTCTTGTTTGCAGAGATATTTGCTTGGGTGAAGGGAAAGAGACCGAGCACACGGAATGCATGGATGATCAAAGAAGTTGATTGGGGACCAAACCAAGACCTTACCCAAGTCTACTCCTACATCACCATGTCACTTTTTGGTCCATAGAAAGCAAGAGATGAAGTTCTGCATGTTTTGGATTCGGATTCAGGCCTCCTGACAGAATCAACTTCAGACGGACCTAGCCGCTGATCCAGAAGGACTCCTGTGGAGGCCATGGGCCCCGGGTACCTCACCACCAGCATGTGGGCCACTCGGATAGAGGATGGGCCGAATCATGTAGTTAGAGATAAGATAGCACCTGGCAGACTTGCCTTGTACGATAAGGAAAACATAGTCTTAGTCGGATAAGTTTCTATCTCTAAGAGGGAAATCCCTTGGCCGTATCTGGCTGGGATCCTTATCATGTACCCTTGTCCCCCGGTATATAAGGGGAGGCAGGGCGCCCCTCAAGGGGCACGAGATCATCGATCGACAAACACCTCAGAGGAATAACACCACAATTGGACGTAGGGTATTACCTCACATCGAGGGCCTGAACCAGTATAAAATCTCTTTGCGTTCCTCTGCAATCCACCGAGTTTCCCCTTGCCGAGTAGCCCCATAGTTCTATTGCCGGTGTAAAACATCGACAGTTGGCGCGCCAGGTAGGGCTCCGGCGAGTTTCAACATCTACAAAGCTCGATGGATCCAGCAACCAGAATCGACGACAACAAGTTCTCCCCTGGAGACATAATTTCTTTCGGAAGCCTCGATTTCTTCGCCGGCCAGATCGGCAACCTTACCTTGGCCGAAGCAGATCCAATTCAGCCGGCTGAGAAACCAGCCGACGTTGCGCCAGTTGGCCCACAGGACGCCGCAATCTCCTTCAACAATCTACTGCGGCAGTCCTTTACTTCGCTGAGCATTGGGACAACTCTCTCCTTCAGCGTTCGACTTGCGCTAGGCCTTGAGCCAGCTCAGGTTGGGCTAAGAAGGGGAGAGATCGTCAATCTCCCGCACGGATTCGGCGACGCTGTGGGACTACATCCCGCGTAGCAGATCCGATCTCCTGTGATTCAGTTTGGACACGGCCAAGCGTCGTTTCAGATTGGATCTAAAGAGGTCGGGGTTGTTCTTACTCCGATAAACTACTCGGAGTCTGACTCCAAGTCAGATAACCGGGTTCGAACGCTGGGTTCGGACTCCAGTTCTAGCGAGTTTCCCTCCTTCCCCGTGAGATTTTATGGCTTCAACACCACCACCCGAGGTGCGCCGACTACAAGAGGAGCAACAGGAGGAGGCGCGCCGACTGTGGACAATAGGGAGGAGGCTGACGTTTTTTGAGGCTCGCAATGACGGGCTTAGTATTTTCCGCAGGCTAGGCGAGTAGCTCAGTAGCAGAATCTCTCCAGACTAATGTCAGCGATCACAATGTCTTCGGTTCACTCCACATTGACATAAAATGTTGTGGCCACCACAACCTTGCTACGACACGCTCCAGCTCGGGCCTGATCACCAGGCCACCCAACTATCGCCAAGATCAAAGGCGATGATGATCACTGCGCTTCTGCTGCCTGCCAGTAGCAACAACATGTCAGTTCGTTGTGAACCGTGGTATTCGACTAACCGGTCGGGATTCTTACAGCAGCTTTGGCTCATCCACGTCAGCACGGCGTCGGCGCGGCCGGCTCAAGTCGCCACATGTAGTGGTTCAAGTCCAAGCAAACGTCACTCGGCATATGACAACCGGCGGCGTCACCTTATATGACCACTCGGCCCAACCTTAAGAGACTCCCCGAGTTGAGCGCCTACATACACGATCCTCCGCCACACCATCAATTGCCCGATGCCTACGAACGACACGAAGACGAGCGCTACCGACTGGAGGATTGAAAAACAAGCGCTTCGGTCTCCATCACGAGTGGTTTTTTAATCTCACTTGTGGTGAAGTCCGAGCCCTCAACGAAGACGAAGGCAATTCTAGCTTTCACCCAAGAGAGCACAGGACGTCAACTGGCTGACTGGTTTTAAGCCCACAGGAATTGAAAGTATGACGGCATAACAAAAGTCCCGATCTGTCTCACGGGTATATACCTAAGTAGTTCGAGCTACTGGGGGTGACAACAAGCATGGCTAATACTCCAAGTGCGCTTAGTCAACCCTCCGAGGACATGACGACAGGGCTCCCGAGTGGTCAACTCGTTTGGGGAGAATCAGGGAGCGGTTCATGCATTTTTCGGGAACTACGGAGGCCTTTTTTGATGCTAACGATTTTATCAACTACACTGAAAAGAATGAGTTTACGAGATTTTATCAAAGAGTTCCCTCTGAGAAGCGCAACAAGATCCTATGATTCCGAGATCGAGGCAATCATCCGCCTTCCGCAAGGAGTAAAATGGACGGCCGTTCATGCGAATATTCCTGGAAGCCACACCTCTGTGGGCGTCTTTTCGACAGGCCAACAAATAGCTGACTTGGTTTAAGCGGTCGAGAGGCCTCAAGCGCGTAAGGATGTCCGACAGAAGACAGAAAGGCGAAGCCACAACGAGCCGTCTCAAAACAAGGTCTCAGCCGTGCAAACAGGAAGTCGGAGGTACCGAGGTGCAACAGGATCGCACTCGTCGTCGGGGCCTAGTGGATATAATGATACTAGAAGGTATTGACAGCCATGCCCTCCACCACAAGGGCCAAGTCACCTGCGGCAAAACTGCCGTATGCTAAGAATTTGCCTCTGAGCAGGCTTCATCATTCTGGCCGGACAAGGACATAAAGACAAACCAGAGTCAGGGTCCTGGCTGAGTGAATGTTCAAAGATCCCCCAAGCGAGGTCAATCACATCTTCGAGGGCGTCGGTACGGTCAAGGGAAAACAGAAGCTATCGTGGCACGCACGTCATCCGTCTCTACGACTGGACCCCAAGTAGCCCTGCCCTGGTTAGAGATGGCATACATTCAATCGGCAGATCACTTAGATGCGGTCCGCACATCGGGACGCTTCCAATCGTCTTGGACCCGGTTGTCAAGAACATCAAGTTGAAGAAATCTCAAGCAACGGAGGAGCAGCGCTCAACCATCGTTATTCGCCAGTCTTGGATGAGATGAGGGATTCTCGTTCAGATGTCTGCGGCGAGTCGCCCTTGACCACGGGATATTTCGGCTCTCTTCAACAACACTCGGTAGCAGATTACCTTGCTGGTAACTTTTCATACACGCGGATAGATTCTTGCAATCGGAAAACATCGGGCCTTCGAGTCTGCCCGACTCGAGACTGCTCACTACCAGTATCGGACGACCGGCAACTCTGCGCAGAATTCATGGCGATACCGTACTATACATATATGGTGCTCAGATGCCTGGAGCAGGAGCTCCTCTCCCTGCGCGCGACGTCACGCCAGCTTTCACCGCGACAAGGAGATTGTGCCTGCCCCGCTCAATCACAAGAGCGGTCAGTTTGGGCGCAACAGCAATTCCGGAACCTCCACAACTGAAGTCGAGCACAGATCAAGTTCGACTACAAAAAAGCGGCGAAGTCGGGAAGTTAGAGACCTGACATGACAGAGAATCCCCTGGACCTTCCGGACCCCTCCAAGACTGCCTGTCGGTGACGAATCGACCTTCCAATAGGAATGCGATGCTCGTCAGACCTTCTCTCCAAGCCACAGGTATATTCGCGGTGAACCGTCCGACCATGCCGGGGTCCAGGATCCGAGCACTGCCTCAACTGTGAAGAAGACACCACGCTGTCAGCAACGGCGGTGCTTCGCTCAAGACCACAGGATCTATTGCGGGAGGAGATCACCAAGCTCTTGCAGTCGGGTTCCATCAAGGAGGTCTATCACGCGTGGATTGGCTGGCAACCCAGTTTGGTCCGAAAGAAAAACGGTAAAATGGCGCATGTCACGTTCGACGTAACCGATCTCAACCAGGCATTGCCCCAAGGAATGCCATTTGGTCTTCCCAGGATATAGAATCAGATGTGGTAGATTCACGCCGGGTGCGCACTACTCAGCTTTCTCGACTGCTACTTACTCGGGACCACAAATCAGTCCCTGAGGGAGGAAGACTGCTTAAAGACTCTTCATCACATCTTTGGAGCGTACTGCTACATCCAATGCGTTCGTTGGGTGAAAAATGCTTGGAGCAACCTTATTCAACAGGCAATTCGAGTGTGTCTGCACACTCAGATCCGGCGCAACGTGGAAGCCTACATCAACGACGTGGTGATCAAGACCAGAGTCGAAGAAGACCTCATCGCTGACCTGGAAGAAACCTCCAAAATCTCGACGATTCAAGAGAAGGAATCTGGAAAAATGCGCGCTTCGGAGTGCCATCGGCAAAGTTACTCGCTTCATCGTCTCAGATCACGCATCGAGGCAAACTCGGAGAAAAGTCAATGCCAGTCATGAACATGGCACCCCGCTAACCTCAAAAGGCGTCAGAAGCTGACAGGCTACTAGGCAGCACTCCAAGCCGATTTATTTCCTCATTGGCGAACGTGTATGCCCTTCTTCAAGCTATCAAAAAGGCGGACAAGTTCCAATGGACTCCGGAACCCAACAAGGCCTTCGACAGGTACTTCAAAACAATTCTCACATCAGCTCCCGTATGTTGCTCACCTATGCCCCAAGAACCGCTAATGCTATATCTGGCACAAACCACTGCAAAGGTAGTCAGCACGGTGCTGGTGGGCAGCGATTCGAAACAGGTCACATACTAGAAAATACAATGGCCAGTTCACTTTGTCAGCGAGGTGCTTGCCGACTCAAAGACGAGATATCCGCAGGTCCAGAAGCTATTATTATGGCCTACTCATCACAGTCCGGAAGCTGGGCACTATTCCAAAGCAATCAAGTCACGGCGTGGTTACATCGTTTCACTCGGGATGTCCTTCCATAATCGTGAGGCCATCGCCGAATCGCTAA
>RYFJ01003356.1:0-45930 GCA_003991445.1 Oryza meyeriana var. granulata | reverse complement strand
CGAGAAGGATTTGGCTTCTTTCATTAGGCATTACAGAAGCCTGTCAAGTCGATAATCAATCTCTATCAGAACACTACTTAGTAGCGTTTATAATCGAATTTCTGGAAGAATTCGGACTGGTTTGTTAATAATAACTTTTCTGTCTCCAATCATCGGCTTATCTGAATCATTATCGGCTATTTCACTCAATCTGTTATTAGGGATCTCCGAAGCAATTGTGGAGATATTAGCTTCTAGTTTTGTTCCTAAGGAATTGTCCGACGATCTCTGAAATCTTCCAAATTTGATTTTCATACTACGATCTCAATATCATCCCTACATTCATATCCGATAACTGCTTGATCACTAATTAAGATTCACGATTAATGATATGCCGATTTCCTTAAAGTTGAATCCTTTTCAGACACCATCGTATTTGCATGATTATTGGTCCGCTAAGGTATTATAGAAGTAACTGTAAATTGCACGAGGCGATACTATGCAAATCCGATGCCAGATCCAGCTTGCAAACCGGATCCATCTAAAACAAGTATGGTGGCTCAATAATCTCATGAACTCGTGTTGCACAGATGAATCACACCCGCCTGTCCGTTGATGTGTTTAGTCGATTCATACTTCAAGTCCAAACTTCGTAGCACCATCTTTTAATCGCCTTTCAAAACTGGACAACACATGTTTTTTACATCGTGCAATATGTACACCAGCGATAGGATGTAATGCTTAAGTTTATAACAGAAATTAAGTAAAGGCATAATCTTTTCCAATCCCGCAGGATCTCTTTGTTTCAGCTTCCAAAGTCTTTCTGCTCAGATTAAACACAATCAGTCTTGCTTCAATTCCTTACACAAAACGATTGCGATGATTTTTCATCGACCGGTACTTAATGAATGGATTCTCTGCGGAGAATCAAACAGGAGGAAACTAATACTTTAATTCATCGAACGCTTCTGCAGTTGCTAACCCCACACGAATCTCTTTTGATTGGCTTCAACTTAACATGAGTAAATAGGCTCAAATTTCCTGACACATTTGATATGAATCATCTTTAAAATTTAATCTTGCCGTATGACTGTATTGTCTTATTATTGTGGTGTATCTGCGTTGAACTAATCATTCTCGCTCTGACATAATCTAAATGCCCAGCTGATACACAAGCGCATTTATTGGAATGTCTCCTTTATATATTTTTGCCCTTTTCCCGACTCCTTTCGCAGATCGTATATGCTTCTTATCTTGGATTATACCACATCACAATCGTCATATAATTTATAATAAGCGATAAGATATGAATAATAATTCATTCGCCCCTGATAGTGTCGCACCGGACTTTTCCATCCAAACGTCATTACTCCCCCCATCATTGGGATAGCTCAGGACATCGGAAACGCAGTCTTATGTATACACTCTTATGCCATAGAAAAAATTGATTGTATCCTACATTGCATCGCATGAGCTAATTATCCTGTGACTGACTCGCGCCCCCCACAAATCCCTATGCGGATTGGGTATCATGTCGATTGGTGGGTACTTATTCAATCGGAAATCACTACATATTCTCATTTTCCATATTTTTTCCACATGCCGGGTAGATATTAGAACCCATTAGCATATGCAAGACCTTACTGAACTTGCTCGTCATAAATGTGATTTCTGCTTGATTGAGTCATAAAGCTCGCTAAATCTTGGAGCTGTTTAAACGGCCGATATCTGGTTTAAAAAATAGGAAGCGATGATTTAACAATTGATAGGGCTCAGATCCTGGCATTTCATGAGTTCCCAAGCAAAACATCCTGATCTCTTCATAATTTATTTTTGCTCGAAACTCGAGTCATTTTTTACTTATGTACGTCGGGCTTGGTATCTTGTTCTATATCTCCTCCGAATATATTGGCCGACGTACATCCTTTGTCCCACTTCCTTCGGAGGTTCATAGTGCATAAGTAACATCTGAGCCTCGATGTTGCGAATCGGTTGTATCCTTGACTGGTGATATTAAGATATCCTTCCATACTTCCCAACAACATCAACACATAGCTTCCATATAGCAAATCGCTCTTGCAATGTTGGTCGATTTGAATGCGTAGGATTTCCCTTGATTCTCTTGCACTGTATTTAGAATGCTTGATGCTCGCGAGGGCAGCACAGTTTACATGGTCAATCCCTGCAAGGAGTGACTAATACGATCTTTTCAGTCGATGAAAACTGATAGGTTATGCTCTTGTTCACTCACTGTTAGTCTTCGTTTAGCAGCTTTAGGTTCCGATGGTTCTCCCCGCAATCTTTACACATATTTGTCTTTGATCATATTTAGCGGTTTTCCCAAGATTCGATACGTAGATACGGCTAAATTAAGCAGCTGCTCCCCATCAACTAGCTCTTAGCATTGGTTCCGTCAATACCGTTGTATATAGGTTTTTAAATGCTGATGCTTTGATTTTCGTTTATCAAATAAGCTGATGACGGGTTGCAGCGTCACCGAGAAGGACTCCTCTTGTCTTCTCATCAGTGAAAATCGCTTTATATCCTGAGGCAAAAAGAAGAATGGTTTAGCTGGGCCCGATGGATAACCTCATCGTCAGTTTCTTCACGCGCCATAAGCCGTTGGTCCTCTTGTGACGATGATGGACTTCCTGTGCTTTGCCGTTGTTCTTCTGTTGCTCTTGGTGCGTAGCGCGTGCCTTCTTTCTAACTCTTTGTAATATACTTCACTTCGGACACACTGGGATTTGGGATTTGTGTTTCATTTCCTCTTCATCATTTCTTCCAATTTTGATGGATCGGCCCAACGTGTGGTCGAGCTACGTACTTTTGGCCGATCTCCGAAATCTTCCATCTTCAAGAATTCTGGGTCTTGAGTAAAACATTGGGAACAATCTTGATTATTGATATACTAAATCCCCGTCCAGCAAAATTGAAAGACGGGCAATCCAATGTGGACTTGTATTCTCCTAGTTGGACGAAGCATCTGTTCTTTCTTACTCGCCTGGATATTACTATAGCTGTGATGAGTAATTTCTAGATCTTCTTATTCTCGATAACCTTCCTCATCAGCTTGATTATGCTGATGATCCCCGCATAACCTATGTTCACATGACGAATGATGCCATCAATTTTCATCGGCTCTTGTCTTCAAATTTGATCCTTCCCCTGCGACAGCCGATTGAATTGTTGCCGAAAAACTTTGCACTCATTGGTGTGGTGCGATATCTGTGTTATGCCACTTGTAGTATCTTTTCTTCTTCAGTTCTTTTGGCTGATGGGATTATATGATTTGGCGGAAGCTGTATCTGTTTTTCTTGCAGCAGTAGGATCGAAGATTTTTAGGCGCTTTATTGATGTCAAACATATCGCTCCTCCTTGCCGATATCCTTCACCCACCGGGCATGATACTGATTTTTTATTTCTAGCCCATTCCGCCAATCCAACTTCAACATCGGATCCTTCATCATCTGAGTCCGATGAATAACCTGCACACCTAACAACCCTTCTCTGAAATTTACCTTTTTTGCCTCTTGAAATCGCGATTTTCATGAGCCGATACCTTCTGTACCAGGTGCGCCAGACTTTCGAACTCCTGCGATGAACAAAAAAACCTCTCTTTAATTGGCGCTAAGAGACCATGGAAAGCCAAAATTGGCTAGATGTCCGTCACTCAGATTCAAACTGTAACATCGGTTCTAATGTCCCGAAACCGCTGGATATATTCTGGTACCGTTTCGTCTGGTCTTTGCCTAACGATGTTAAATCTGTCAAGCCTCATCTCATGGATTCAGCGAAGAAGTACTTGTGAAATTGTTTTTTCTAAATCGCCCACCCCCGACAAACTGAATTCGGTGGTAACGAGGAGAACCACGTAAAAGCTGATCCGGATAATGACAAGGGAAAAAATCTAACCCTTAGAGCCTCCTCAGCCGATGCCTCTCCACACTGTGCCAAGAATCAGCTAATATGCTCAACTGTAGATATGTTGTCTTGTCCTGAGAACTTAGAAAAATCTGGGACTCTATATCGGTGTGGCAATGGAACTCTGTCAAACCACTCGGGATATGGATGCCGATACATAAATGTTTGCTCTTTTGGCTTTATCCCAAACTGTTCCCTTACTATCTCTGCAACCCTTGTCGATAGATCCTCCTCCCTTGGGTTTTCCTGTTGATACTGTATAGGTGGGGTTGGTAGCCGATTCTACCTAGGATATTCTCTCTGATAATTATCTGAATCGGCAATACCTCCTGGATAATTTTGCTGATATCCCCCATAATAAGCCATTTGATGATATCCCGCAGGAATATCTTGTTGCCCCCTAGCCTGATTCCGCGAAAACAAATTTTCCGGTATATCTTTTCTAGCGCCATAAGCAACTTGATTCGGCTCTACTTTTGGTGGGAGGTAAACAGGACCTCGAGTAGGCTCTTGAGCAATTGATCCATCCACCGCCTTCTTGATGAGGTTATGCAGCGTATTCACCAATATCCCCGATTGATTGATGAGCGCGTGATGCACTGCTTCATTCACCATCTCTTGCAAGGGTTTTACTGGACTTTCTGGTGGTGTACGGCTTAATTCTCTGAACAGAACTGGTTTTGGAAATTGCGTCTTCTGAATCAGCCCTTGTCGTGTCATGCCAAAAGATTCCAAGCAAAGTTTCTGAAAATTGGCCATGTTTTGCTCGACTTGCTGCTTCTGCTCGTCAGTTAGATCTTCCATGCTGACCGAAATCACATTGTCTATCTTGATCTCTTTTCCGGCCAAGTGGAAATTTCGCGTCCCACCAGGCGTGCCAAAAACGTGTTGACGCCGAAAATCACCAGCAGCATCGGGAACGAGCCGATGATCTGGTTCGGCATCTGGAGACACGCGAAGGCCTAGGAGGTCTGCTTACCTCCAGTGCAGGTCCTAAATTTTGAGGTTCGTAGGCGTGCCAGTCAATTTGACCCTGCAATTGACAAGGGGATAGAAAATATTAGATTAGTGAGCCAATCGGCTGGAAGCCGATTTGGACTCGTTTTATCGGCCGATAGCCGATATGGACCGTAGCACTTATACATCGACTGGAAGCCGATGATGGCATAAAAGATTACTGCGATAAAGTTAATGATAACGAAATAGTAAACTAGCCGATTGCTAATAGCACATATGTATCGGCCGGAAAGCCGATGATAGTGTAAATACATAAAATAAAGATAATGTAATCGGCTGTATTTAATACCAAATAACTTATCGGCTAGGCACTCCAATAAAACATTGCAAAAACACCCATCGGCTTAACAAGATAAAATTATTACCACCAGTCTAGTATGTCGGACCTAACCGATGCAGCACAGACCGAGGATAATAACAGAACCTCAATCAGCCGATAGATCTAATGCAATTGTGATGTACTATATGATAACTTATCGGCTATACATCCCGATAAGACGCTTGCATGAAATCTATCGTCCTAGTAGAAATAATTTATCACTAGCATTTTAGTAGGTCGGATCTAACCGATGCAGCACAAACTGACAATAAACTACACCCAGTAAGCCGATAAATCTATGCACGCGTGATGTGATATACCTAATCGGCCTAAGAGATCAAACTTAACTGATGCAGCCGTAGACAGAATAGATATATCGTGGTAAGCCGATTACCGTAGATCGACTAGAATATCGGACTTAACCGAGGAAGTCCTAGCCGATACGATAGCCGGGGTGACGAGACTTACCCTCTCGCAGGAGGTCGAACTTAACCGATCAGCCCGGCTCGAAGAAGCAAGAACTTGTCAAAAGGGTGGCGATGCGCCAAAGTTGTGTTGATCTGTGTGATTGAGATATCCTTACAAAGTACCCGGGCATACGTATTTATACCCCGAGTTGATACAAGTCCTTATTGGACACGGCACACGATTTCCTAACTACAGAAGGAAAATACTAACAAGACCCGATCGGACACGAAATCAAGTTTCCTAAAGATAAAATATTAATATTACCTAAGAGCATCTCCAGCAGGGATCTCAAACTCAGCCCCCAAACAGTTTTTAGGTAGTAAGATAAAAATTTTAGGTCCAGCAGGGACCCTAATAGAGCCCCTAAAATGAGGAGGCCCCCAAATTCAGCCCCCAAGCCCCCAGTCCTGGGGACTCTATACCACAGCCCCTATCGACGTTTTTTTAGTGCGTACGACAATTCCTCGAGCCCACCGTGCCCCGTGCCCGTCGACATCCAGAGCCGCCCGGCTCGCCGGCGGCGGCCTCCTGCCTCGCCGACGTCCACGCCGGCCTCCTGCCTCGCCGACCTCCTGCCGCGCCGCCCGCCTGGGCCTCCTGCCTCGCCGACCTCGGCAACGCCGCGCCGCCGCCCTGCCTCGCCGGCCTCTGCCTCGCTGGCCTCCCTGCCGCGCCGCCCGCCCGGCGGCCTCTCGCGCCGCCTCTCCCGCTGCCCTGCCTCGCCGACCTCCCGCGCCGCCCTCCTCCCTCGCTGACCTCCTGCTGTGCAGCCCGGCCCGGCGGCCTCCCGCGCCGCCGCCCTGCCTCGCCGACCTCCCCGCGCCGCCCTCCTGCCTCGCCGACCTCCTGCCGCGCCGCCCGCCTGCGCCTCCTGCCTCGCGACCTCGGCACGCCGCGCCACCGCCCTGCCTCGCCGGCCTCCTGCCTCGCCGGCCTCCTGCCGCGCCGCCCGGCCCGCGGCCTCCCGCCGCCGCCGCCCCCGCTGCCCCTGGCCTCGCCGACCTCCCGCGCCGGCCTCCTTCCTTGCTGACCTCCTGCTGCGCAGCCCGCCCGGCGGCCTCCCGCGCCCCGCCCTGGCCTCGCCGACCTCCCGTGCCACCCTCCTGCCTCGCCGACCTCCTGCCGTGCCGCCCGGCCAGGCGGCCTCCTGCCTCGCCGACCTCGGCATGCCGCGCCGCCGCCCAGCCCGCCGGCCTCCCGCGCCACCGCGCCGCCGCCCTGCCTCGCCGGCCTCCTGCCTCGCCGACCGGCCCTGCGGCCTCCTGTGCCCTGCTGCTTAAGTGAAGAGCATCCTGTTGCTGCTGTGTCTGCTGCATATTTATGTTTTAATTATAATGTCAAACTAGGCATATACATATAGTCTACGATAAAAAAAATAATAGAAAAAGAAATAGGGGCTGAGAAATGGGGGCTGTTGCTGGAGTTCAGAGCATTTTTGGGGTCCAAAGGAAATAGGGGCAGCCCCCATTTAACATTTGAGGGCTCTAAAATAGGGGCTATTGCTGGAGATGCTCTAATTAATAGATACGGTAATTAACTGCCATGCTGTGGTCTTCACGATCCCTTCCCAAACTCGGTTTCTTCTGGATCAACTTCCGCCAGTCGTCTGTGGTTTATTCCTTAACCGAATCTAACAAAGAGCCATACCAAATTTTGGCGTTAACACTTCCTCAAGTGCACAAGATCCTTTGGCCTTCTCTCAATAAAATTCACTCAATTTCCCACTAGATCCTCACAAGAATCACAAAGGATGTACTAGAACTAGTTGGGAGAACTCAAAGGACCATAGGAGAGGCTAGAAGACAGTTGGAATGAAGTGGTATAGCCTCACAACGGCTAGAAACAAAGTTTGGGCTTTATAGGCAATGGCTTACATCACTTAGCTGTTACTCACAGATTTTGGCCAGGAGGTTCCGACCCTAGGGGTAGAAACCTTCGGTCAACACTTAGTCTCTGGCCGAGAAGGTTGGTCGGAGCCTCCGACCCTATGGGTAGAAACCTCCGACCCTAACACTGAAACTAGCCCATCCCAAGTGTATGTGTTATGCCAAAGTAATGGACTCTCATCTATTTGGATCTTAAGCACTTGAATGGTCTTGGAACACTGTTTGTAACCCTTCTTGATAGTACGGTTTTTCTTCGACTCAAAAGAAAATTCAAAAGAATTTAAAATAAACTCCGAGTCGTTTCGTCATTTTGCGTCATGTTTTTGTGGGGGTCTCCATGCACCACACCAAGCAACCTGGGACTAATTTTCTGCACAATTCTCGATAAACTCATTAATCCCTTAACCGCTTTATCATTAATCCACCAAAACACACTTAGAGGTTAGATGCACTTTCAGCAAGAATGCATGCATATACAAAGATCTGGGAGGATGTTGTGCTATATGCTCTTGTTAAGTCATATGAAGTTGTCAGAGATAAATATGAACATATGAAGTCACTTATCCAGTATCCCTTTAGATTTTTTTCTCCTTCATTGTCCACTTAAGTTCTTATCGGTTATTACTGTGGTTTTGAATAATGCATCTTCATAAGAATATACAGTCCAAATTCCTGAATCCAAGGTAATCTGATTTTCGAAGCATAATTTTAGTCCTTTGCCTTCAAATTCTCCACACCTTAATGTGGACTAAGTAACATTGCATAAGCAAGGGAATGGATCTTCTAAAAAAATCTCAGACAACAGAAAACATTGGCATTAGTCGGTACTTATCAGGCTGGCAGAGTAGGAAAATTAATAAGGAACATTATGTACATCTCTGATAATTTTCTTTATTCTCCCAATTATCTTAATACAATCGGCTGGCCTTTGGGTTAGAATGACTTAGAAGCTTGAGTTACATCAAACAATGGAAACCTGTGGGTATTGAACCCCTTTGCTACTCTCTAACCCTTCTCTTAACAATAAATTAAGTGGCGAGAAGTACTTTGTTCATTGCATGTCAATAAATTTGTTGATGGCATGTCAATACGCGCACAAGCCCTGTATCATGAGTTCTGAAATTGATTGCTTGCTGATATAAAAAAAATTGGTGCACCTTAATGACTATTAGATTAAACTCATCAAGTCATTTATTCTCTTTATGATGTGACACCCGCAAGTAAGTTACTTCGTGTTAATTCAGTTCTATGCTCCTCGTCATGTTGCTTTTGAAAATAGGACTTTTGGCTTTAGAGAAAAAACTCCTAAGACATATCAAGGTTAGTTCTCTATCTTCCTTCTGTTTTTGTTTACTGTTTCAGAATCAAATCTAGACTGGGGAGAAGCTGAGATGTCAGATTATGTGAGGATTAGGGTTAGGGGTTTCCCTCTGGGGACAGGTTCTATATTTGCTAGATGAGTTTGGATAATCAAATAACATAAACGAAAATTGTAATTTAACATTCAAAATAGAAGTATATTTGTTGGGCCTTCTAACAACTGTACCACTACCCTGATATCCACATATTCTACTGGAATTTCTTGATGCTACTAACAACAAAGGCATGATCATCCCACTCTACCCTTGATCTTATTTTCATTGACAAGAAGTTTAATACTGAATCCTTAAAAGAATCACAAATAATACCAATAAAATAGCCTTTGCTTCATGCAAAGCGTTAAAATCTACACAAAAATCTTCATTCGGCACTACAGATTTTTTTTTTCTCAATACAACCTCGTTTGATAGGGCAATTTGAATTTATCCATATACTAGCTTTAGAAAAAATCTTTAGCCTTCATTCAAATGAAATTGTCAGAGTAGAAGAGATAATCATTTGTTCCTCGTATCATACCAGAACGCTAAAAGAAAGTTGCAATGCCATAGACATTGCACTTCCGTGCCAATTCAAACATGTGTTCTTTGGAAAAATTAAGCAGAGTCGGTTTTTTAGTTTTCTCTTTCCCCTTGAGACAGTCTGTAGACACGTTTGGCTTCGTGCAGATCGTGCCAGCTTCTTTCAGGTTCGATAGCTCTAGGTTAATGTTGCACCCTTTGCAATCATTTACTGTCCTTTTCTGCTGACATTAACCCTATACAATATGGTACATTTCGACGAGGCATTTATTCTTAGATTATTGACTAAAATCATCTTTTTTCGTGTTAAGACTTCCGTTTTTGCAATGTGTTATCATTATAATGTGACATCTATGCCGGTAATCCAATATGCTATTCACAGTAGTTCAATTCAAATAGACAAGATACAGTAGGGCTGGTCGTGTCTATGGCATGTTGAAAATTTAAATTCCTTTTAAAGGTCTTTTGTCGAGTTCTTCCTTTGCATGCTATATAAGTTACCCATACGTCTCTTAATTGTTTGAAAGAAGAGAATGGCGAACGCCTTCAAAATAAGAATTCTCCTACTGGACCTAATGAACTTTAACCTTTCCATTCTGGACTTTGAATCTGAGCCTTGTTGACATGCCATTGTAAATATGAATGAATGTCTAATGTTCTTTTGGCGTGTGCTTCTTGTCCGTCTGGATTTTGTAAGTACTTCTGACTTTATCAAAACTGATAACAATACTTTCCCGTGTTCTCTTTTGCAGGAATTATTATTGATCCTGCTAAATGCCGATTGATGAGTGTGGATGAAAAGCGGGAACTTGTCGGTGAATTATCGAAGTGGCCAGAAAGTGCTCCTCACAAATTACACTCTTGGAGTCACCGTGAAATTGTAAAGATTCCTTGTGCTAATTTAGGAAGGGAGAGGAAGTATACTGGGTGTTCTAACTTCTAACCTTTCACATACTTGTAGGAGGGTATTTTATTATTTTGCTAAAAGTAAGTTACAACAAAGAAAATCAAACTCGGAGTCATTTGATAAGTTTTTTTTCCTTCTTTGCAGTTTTTCAGTTTTTATATATTTGTTGTTGCTAAGGAATTGTGATGTTTACAGAAATTGAAGCCCTCTCATCCCTTTATGTTCTCTACCCTGTTACATAACGTTTTATTCTATATGTTAGTTTGTGTAATTGTTGAGGTTTAATGATTTATAGTTTTTTTGCCCTATTATCATATTGTTTTATAGAAATAAGAGATAAAGGGTATTTATGCTTTCAATTACATGTGACCTGTCATTTTTATACAAAATTATGAGTCTGTAATGTTTGACAAACATGTGCATGTGGATTTACTTATTTGAAAATTGATTGCGAGTTTTGACTTCTTTATATTCCTCAGAAATGTTGTTAACAGAATCTTGGTGGCTTTGGCTTTTAGATACAATAGAAGTGAGTCGAAGGAGCTCTAGTTGTACCATCTTCTCTCCACATTACATTGGTGAACAAATTTGTTGGAGAGGTACTGCAACCAAATCAATCACATACAGTTCGGTACAAAAAAAAAAATCCTATCTATGTAGATCAAGTTCATGAAAAATATGAGCTAACAACATTACCACTACAGAGACGATGATTTCTACCTTTGACATTATAGTCAACTGCCAAATATTTCTACTTTTGACCTGTCAATTTGTCTCTTATACTTTATACATTGGATGAGAGAAATATCCTAATTGCTGCAGTTCAAGGAGAGCTATTTGTATCAGCTGCATTTTGATCATGTATTATTTCTTTGATCTGTGGATTTTGGGTCTACGATCATGTATTATCTTTATGGATCACATAACATACGAGATTTGCTTCATTCCATGGGGAAGAATATCATAGATTATGGCCTTCCTGAGGTGAATGATATAGGTAATTTTTTTTATATTGATGTATTTTATTTTTTTATTAAATTTAGCTATCTATTTACCAATAGTAGTTTTCTGATGTATTTATTTGTTTTCATCAATCAGGTAAATTTTCCAACGACATAATGACAAAGGTCAGAGAGGAACTTAACGTGATAATAGACCAAGAACATTTAGATATTATACATCTCTTAATGGTGAGTAGCGTAAAGGATTTGATGAGATAATTGATCATGTAATTAACAAGAAGAGCCAGGTATTTTTCGTCAATGGTCCAGGTGGCACCAGAAAGACATTCCTATACAAGGCATTTCTTGCTAGAGTGCGATCCGAGGGGTTAATAGCCATTGCAACTGCGACATCTCGAATAGCAACGCCGATATTGCCTGGAAGACGCACCGCACACTCGAGGTTCAAAATCCCTATTAAGCTTGCTCACAATAGCATGTGCAACTTCACAGAGCAAAGTGGCACCACAGAGTTACTTCGTAGGGCATCCTTGATTATTTGGGATGAAGCTGCAATGACAAAGCATCAAGCAGTTGAGACACTTGATAGGTCTCTTCAAGATATTATAAATTTTTCTTTGCCATTTGGAGGAAAGGTTATTGTATTTGGTGGCGATTTCAGACAAGTTCTTCCTGTGGTTATGCGTGGGACAAGGGCACAAATAACTGATGCTACATTGCAGAGATCTTATTTGTGGAAAAATATAAGGAAGATACGACTGTAGCGTAACATGAGGGCTCAATCTGACTTATGGTTTTCGGATTATCTCTTTAAGATTGGAAAGCAGACTGGAAACACTATCGGAGATGATTACGTCCATCTGCCTAATGAAATTGTGATTGGTTATGCAGACACTGAAGATTCAGTGAACAAACTAATTCAATATGTGTTTCCCTCACTTGATGATGAAAGAAATGCAAGCTCTGCAGCTTATATGAGCACACAGGCCATTCTCTCAACAAAACATGAGTACGTGGATAAGCTAAACACAAAGATGATTGATAGGTTTCCAGGCCAGGAGAAAGTTTATCACAGCTTTGACTCTATCGATGATGATCCCCACAATAGCTACCCTCTAGATTTTCTAGACTCGATCACTCCAAATGGCCTCCCCCCATATGAGCTCAAGTAAAAATCAATTGCCCTGTGATTCTTCTCCGCAATCTTAATCCCAACAGTGGGTTGTGCAATAGAACAACACTAATGGTCAGAGCATTCTAGGACAATGCAATTGATGCTAATTTGGTGGACAACATACAGGCAAAAGGGTGTTCATACCAAGGATCCCCTTGTCTCCCTCGGATGATATTTCGCTTCCTTTCAAATTCAAGAGAAAGCAATTCCCAATACACCTAAGTTTTGCAATGACCATAAATAAATCATAAGGACAAATCATCCCAAATGTTAGGATCTATCTTCCAGAGCCTGTGTTTTCACATGGACAACTTTATTTTGCATTGTCAAGGGGTGTATCAAGGCAAACAACAAGAATTTTAGCCAAGCCAAAGAAAGAACTAGACCCCATAGGGAAGAGCACTAAGAATATTGTGTATAAAGATGTCCTAGACTGGTGATTAATGGTATGTAATAAGACCAATATTTAAATTTGCATTTAAAAAAATCATTCTAATATCTGTTACTGACCACTGTCCTTTGGTTCTATACAGTATGCCGCAACCGAACGGGTGGGTACCATGTGATTGGGCCCGACGACAGTAGATTGATTAATAAATGCTTCTGTAATAACTATCTTATTCTATGCTCCATTATATATTGTACCAATGCCTTTTGGTTGTTTTCTTTATAATATCAAATATAGAGTAAATTATAGGAAAAAATTGACGTTTATGGTTTAAATTCAGGTTCATGCTACGGATAATTAATTAAGGTATACTCAAACTAAGATCAAATATCGCCGTAGCGTTAGCACGGACATATTACTAGTATATTCTCATAAGGCAATCTATGCACCATCAACGTACAACAGGCGGGCCAGCCATACCCGATCATTCCCATGTTACTACTATCTGCTGGAGCATTGGTAGTATGGAGTGATTGTTTTCCAAATTTACCAAAGTTTATATTCATCATTTAGACAAAAGCTCATACTCCCTTCGGTTTTTAATAAATGACACCGTTGATTTTTGACACGACGTTTGATCATAAATTTTATTCAAAAAATTTTAAGTATGATTTTTTTGTGTGAACTAGTTTATCATTAAAGGAACTTTAAGCATGACTCATATTTTTGTATATTTACATCAATTTTTGAATAAGATGAATGGGCAAATATCATGACAAAAGTCAATGGCATCATTTATTAAACACCGAAGGTAGTATTATTTAGGAACTTCCTAGACTGAAATGAAAATTTTGCCCTAGGATCCATTGAAGGAACTATTCATTGTGGACAGAATATTTGTGTAGTGTGGGATCACTCCGTAGATTTCCCTACCGGTTTCGCAATTCGCTATGTCACGCTAATATTGGAGTGGTGGGATCCCAAATAAACCAAAGAAATGCTATAACCACACCCATCAAAGCTGCCTGCATCGAGGTGAACGGCGAACACGTTACAAATTCGAAGTGTCAGGCCCAAAACAGGTGACATCACAAATTAAGGTAGCAGTCTAACTAGATAAGTAAACTTAGAGATACATCCATAATTTACGCTCGACCGACCAAATAGATAGTGGTTTGCAGAAGCTTGTTCTACCTAAAATACCTCACAAGCAACTGACTAGGGTGAGCCCTAATGAGAACCATCCTGCAAATCAGCGACATCCCCATCAAGCAAAACATCATCCTCTAACTCCTCACCTGCATCAAAGTCTAAAGCAACATACATGTATAGGTGCAAGAATCAGTACATCATTAGAATGTACTGGCAATACCAAACCTAACTTGCATGAAGGTTAATATCAAAGGGAAGGCTGATAAAGCTATTCATTTGCATAAAAGCAAGATTTATCTTTATAAACATTTCACAACGTATAGTTTACAACATGTAAATAAATAATGATAATGAGCTAAAATCCATCAGAGGGACTTAAAAGAATTACTTGCCACCCTCCATGGTAGCAAGCACAAGGATATCAAAATTTTATTCATTTCTCGAACTCTTCTCATCCATATGCACACACACCATTTAATACATGTTTAGAAATCTATACTCAACATAAATCACTAGGCCACTCATGATCACAAGCACGGCTAATCGATTAGTTCTAACTCTGCAGAGTGCGTGCACTTTACCCACACAATGTGAAATAGTGATCATGCCTAACACGCCACGCAATACCGTAGTACCCGTTTCACTACTCACAACATAGCCTTTACATTGCTCACCATTTAGCACTGCACCAGCGACAGCAAGCGAAGGTCCACCCTAGGAGCAACCCTAGAGCCGCTAGGTGGCAGGCCCACACCTTAACCTAGCGCCGTGGCGGCAAATCCCTTGTTTTCCCTATGAGGCACTTTACCGTTGTATTGGATAGACTTAGACGCCTACATCGTTACGAGTTAATAGGTAGTTCCTATGAGTCACTACAACATCATAACTCATACTACTCCGGCCTACCAAATGCAAGACTAAATAATGAGCAACTTAGTAAGCTATGGCTAACCCATAGTAGCACATGTGGTCGTGCTGTATTCCATAGCAAAAAATATTGAGTTCAGTCCTTAACCGACTCAAGCGAGCACTCCCCCTATCGCTACGCAATTAACACATATGCGTACCACTTGCCGCCCAAGTCTTAAATCTCATCATTTTAATTCATCATTTTATCACCACCATCATTTCTATCCAAAAGTAGTAAAACACTTATTTTTGCATTTGTAAGGTGACAAAAGTAAATAAAAGCATAAAGCTAGGCATGCTAAGCATATAAATACATATACATTATTGATAACTCCAATTGAGTGCAAAAGGCACTCTAAATCCATCCTATGGCTACAACAGTGAGGAATTCAAGTTTTGGGTGTTCCCTAATGCATCTATTTGGTATTATCTACCACATACCCATTTTTCAATCAATACTTATAAATACGCATGCAAATTTAGCAATACAAACAATTTTCCTCCAAAACATAGGGGCTATATGCTCAAAGGGGGAAGGGAGGTGGCTTGCCTTGCTTAGTTGCAACTCCCAGATCAGTGTCAAGCTCAGCCCCTTCGTCAAACACTACTTCCTCCTCTAAACAAATAACGTACAATCGAATAAATACAAATATACGACAAAACTCAAAATGCTCTATTATGCATGCATGTTCTACAGTGTGTTGGTGCTACTATAGGAGGATTTTTGGTGAAGGAATTTCTATTTTACTAGCTTTTATTTGGGAGGTACAATTTTTAGAAGTTTTATACTAGAAATATGGTATTTTAAAACTATTAAATGTTTAAAGGTGTTCCAGGGCCTTATATTGTGGATTTTAATCTTCTGGAAAAAATAGTTCATAATTTTGTGAGTCTACTGCAATTTTCCCATCCCATTTGGAGTTAAAATGAATTTTCTAAAGTTAAACACATTTCTTTGTTCAATAGAAAAGCTTTTAACCATTTTCTCAATTTTTCTCGGATTTAAATCAAGAGAGGCCCACCGGTCCGTGAAACAATATTTGCGCTAAGGTCCCTCGGGTCCTTGGAAATCAACCCATAGTCCAAAAACACAAGGGGAGCAGATTCCACAAGGAATCCTCGCTGTTTTTAGTTATTACATTTAGATCCATGGCCCACTCGTTAGTGACTGATACTTTTGCTAAAAAGACCTTAAGAGTTTTATATCCTTGCTAACAGTCATCCTCACGTGCTAACACAGCGGGGCCCACTTGTCAGCGGCTCAGGACAGAGCTTGCGGCAACGGTGCGCAGCCGACGAACTTTGCAGCGGCGGCAATGGCGAACGGCGGCGAATCTCACAATGCGGCCAAAATAAGAAACGTTCTGCAGATCCTGGCAAATCTATCGAGGGTGGTCTCATCGTCTGTGGTGGCCAGAATCGACGGTGACGACGGCGGAGGCAGCGGCATGGTTCGGCATGCATGTGCATGTCTCATTCTAGGCCAAAGCAATGCATGCATGTGTTGTCTAAGGCCCTTGGGATGCTCACCAAAGATATTGTGTGGCTCGGCGAAGCTGGTACAGTGGCAAACTGTCCAGGAGTGGCTCAGCGGCGGCAAGGGACTCCGGGCAGACGGTGACGGCTAGACCTAGGCAGCAATCCAGAGGAGGACCATAGGCCTTAGCTTGGTGATGTCATGAGGTAGCTATCTATGCAAGGAATCGAAATATTGCTCACCGTGGTTAGAGGAGACAAGAAAGGGGTGCGGCGGTCGGTAAAGAAGAAGAAGATGCGGATCTAGTGCCTCGGGGCTTGTCAGCTTCTTGTGCTCAGGCCTTGGGGTCGTCTTGAGGTTGCGATGCTGCTAGCCAAAGATCGACACCGGTCTCGCCTTGGTCAAGGAGAACGTGGTCATGCCATGGCGGCAGTCTCCGGAGCCGGGTGCGCAACGTGGTGACTTCAACCTTGATGACAGGGGAAGAAGAAAGGGAAAAATGGATTAAGGATTGGAAGGTCTTCACATTCCCATAGCTCGGTTGCGGTGAAGCTCACCAAAGAAAGATGGCGACAGCGGAGAGCTCGACGGCGACAAGGAAGAAGACGACATTCCCGGTGTTCTGTTGGAAGTTTACCTTGGGCTTTCCATGGAACAAAGAGAGGGTAGAGAGGATGTTAGATTTATACGGGCCTAGCCCATTAATCCTAGGAATTTCAAAGGCCCAAAGTTAATGCTAGGTGGTAAAATTGTTTAGTCCCACTTGGGAATTTAACAAGGAGTTGACTCAACTTAAATATGTTGCAATTGTGTGCACCTGTTGACAAGTTGAGAGTGGCAGATGGAGGGCCACATGTGTGCGCGTCGGGCCGGGCCGGGCCATGGCCGTGGCGAGTCGAGACGGGAACAGTCAGAGACTCTTCACCTTTCACCTCCCGCTCTTAAGTTTTGTTGGGTTGATGAATGACTGGTGGATGGTTCGGCTTCCAGTCTCGTGGGCTTCATCCGGCTCTTGGGCTACCTGCTCCGCACACTATAAAAGGAGGCACAGGCCTCCTCCTCTAGATGCACCAGAGCTTGCTGAGTTAGAAGAACCACCAACTCCTCTCCTCTTGTGCAGCAGTGTTAGTCATTCCCGGTTCGGGAGCTTGCACGCACAAGTCTCCTGGATGAGCAGGCCTCCGAAACTACACCCGTTCGAGAACCTACACAGGTAGCCGGGTGATCAAGTTTTTGGGGAGCGCTCGGTGCGATTGCTCCATCTCTGCAACGACTACGCTTTTGCTCTACTTCGTCTACTTTCTCTGCAGCATCTACTTCATGCTATATCGACGCATCTGCTCTGCTTCATTTTCTTCCCTCTACACCACCAACATGTCGATGTCTATGGATCAAAACAACGATGCCAACACTACTCCCAGTTCCAGAGTCCCTAACACTGGAATGGCATCTGGGTACAACTTTGTACTCACTCTCGTTCTTTTTGTGTTAAATATGTTGTTAGATGCATTTTGTAGCATATACATGTTTAGCACAAGTAACGGATCACTCACACACTTTTTTGTCATAATATTTCTAATGAATTTATGGATTAAAATATGCCAAAATTTGACTATATTTCCAACAATCCAAAAACTTGATAGGTCTTTTTTGGTAGTTGGTTTTGCTGCGTCTCTTAAGCCACACCCATTTGATGGTTCTAACTATAAACGTTGGAAGTCACGTGCACTGCTGTGGTTGACAACCATGCAATGCTTTCACGTTGAACAAGGCAAGCCGACTGAACCGCCTCTTACCCCTGAGGAGCGCAAGTTCGAGGCGGCTGACTGCCTGTTTCGAGGTGCACTGATAAGCGTGCTGGCTGACAACATAGTGGACGTGTACATGCATATGCCTACGGGCAAAGAGATGTGGGATACACTCGATGCCAAGTTCGGAGTTTCTAACGCTGGTAGTGGGCTGTATCTCATGAAGCAGTTCTATGACTACAGAATGGTCGATGACCGTTCCATAGTAGAACAGGCTCATGAGATTCAAGCGCTGGCAAAGGAACTAGAGAACAGCAATTGCGAGTTGCCGGACAAGTTTGTGGCTGGTGGCATTATTGCCAAATTGCCACCTTCTTGGACAGACTTTGCCAGTTCTCTGAAACACAAGAGACAAGAGTTCAATGTTACTGATCTCATTGGCTCCTTGAGTGTTGAAGAGAAGGCGAGGGCAAAGGATAATCATGGAAAGAGAACTGAGGGAGGTTCTAGCGCTAATCTAGTGCAGAAGAAGAAACCTCAAGCCTCCCACAAGAAGAAGAACAAGCCTGATGTCAAGCCCAAGGGCAATACCACTTTTAAGAAGAAGAAGGGCAAGGGAAAGGGCAGCTGCTTTGTGTGTAGTGATTCTGGCCATTGGGCCAAGGATTGTCCAGACCGCCAGGATAAGCAGAAGAGGTCTGCCAACATGGTCATTAGCGAGGCTAGAGGAACTACGGGGTATGGTAATTTTTTATCTACAGTTCTCTCTGTGTCTCACTCACCTAAATGGTGGGTTGATACTGGTGCTAATATTCATGTGTGTGCTGATATTTCCTTGTTTTCATCTTATCAGCATGGCAGAGGTACCTCCTACTTTATGGGGAATGGGTCACATGCAGTTGTTCATGGTTTTGGTACGGTCGATCTGAAGTTTACTTCGGGAAAGACCATGCAGCTAAAGAACGTGTGGCATGTCCCCTCAATAAAGAAAAACCTCGTGAGCAGCTCTCTACTTTGTAGAGATGGTTTTAAACTTGTCTTTGAGTCCAATAAATATGTTGTATCAAAATATGGTACATTTGTTGGTCAAGGGTATGAAAGCGGAGGCTTGTTCCGCTTCTCACTGAATGATGCATGTAATAAAGTTGTGAACCGTGTAATAATTCGTTAGAGGAAACAAGAAAGGGGTGCGGCGGCCGGTGAAAAAGAAGAAGACGTGGATCTAGTGCCTCAGGGCTTGTCAGCTTCTTGTGCTCAGGCCTTGGGGTTGTCTTGAGGTCGCGATGTTGCTAGCCAAAGATCGACGCCGGTCTCACCTTGGTCAAGGAGAACGTGGTCACGCCATGGCGGTGGTCTCCAGAGCTGGGTACGGGACATGGTGACTTCAACCTTGATGACATGGGAAGAAGAAAGGGAAAAATAGGTTAAGGATTGGAAGGTCTTCATGTTCCCATAGCTCGGTTGCGGCGAAGCTCACCAGAGAAAGATGGCGACCGTGGAGAGCTCGATGGTGATGAGGAACAAGATGACGTTCCCAGCGTTCTGGTGGAAATTTACCTCGGGCTTTCCGTGGAACAGAGAGAGGGTAGAGAGGAGAGGGAAATGGCGAAGTGGCTCGGGCTGCCGTCAACTTGGCTGAGGAAATGGAGGAGAGGGCACTGGCTCAGCTCGGCACGTGGCAGGGGTGCGTGTCTCGTGTTCCTGGGTTGGGCTGGGTCTCAGCAGCTGACAGGTGCGACCCACAGTGGCTGGGGCCTACTTGGCAGTGAAAGACAAGAAAGGAGCCCTTCTAGAAGCTAAGTATAAATGGGGTGGTTGTTAGTCACATTGAGCTAGCCATCTAGCCTAGTTATAGTGAGAGTTAAACCATGGGAAAAATAATGTGGGCAGTAGATGGTATTGTCTAACACTGTGCCAAATCTCAGGGCCATGTGACTTATAGATTATTCTTGGTGCAATTGCAAAGTGCACTACAACATCAGTTTCCCTGCACATTAGCCTAAACCAGTGTGCTTCGGCTTGTCATTTTATGTATAAATTTTGAGTCAGTTCCTACAAAATTTACTGTAAATGTTTTATGTCCTGATATGAGTTCTGGCCAAGTTTTGCAGGAAAGAGAGTTGTGAATAAATTCTAACGAAAATGACAAATGGTCTATCTGTTGTGAAGATTGTCTACCGTTTTGCTGATTTTGAAATATTTGTTTGAGGCAATAACTCAAATGATAAAATTTCACAAAAATTATAGTGGGTAGTTGATGTTGTGTAGTTTTTATAGAAATTCTTTCATGATTTTTATCCCTCAAAAAAAATTTCTTAAATTTCTCCTTAGCCATGTATATACCTATGTTTTCTATCAACAATATATGTGAAAATTCAATATATAGATGTTTATGCAAACAAAGCATGAGGGCTTATCATTAGTTTCCACAATAGATCATAAGTTATCTAGGGTACATTTTTGGGTATGTTACATGTAATATAAGTGGTAGCTTGCTCAAGATGGAATGGAACATAAGTACCATTCGATGGTGTCACACCCTAATTTGGCACCGCCATACAACGGCATCAAATAGGGCGTGCCACAGGAGAACAGCGTGAACTGTTCCCCGCAGAACCACGATACCGATACCAGTCCCAGGATGCAGTGCTAGTATCAATGGAAAACATATATGCATCATTTCAATCCTTAAATAAATAAACAGACTTGTACCTTAACGTATGTTGCAGCTTCGGAGCAAGTCGGAGACAACAACGAATAGCACAAAGGCAGCAGCAGTAACGGGACAAGTCCCAACACCACAGGCAGTGACTAGGAACTAGGATGAAACCCTAATTTTCACTTCACTACAACTCTAGCTTCAGCTTCCCGACGAAGGACTATATATAGAGCAAGGGTGAGTACTTACGTACTCAACAAGCCAGGGAAATTTAGGTAATTGTTGTAGGCTTTGAAGAGTGGCTGGATATTTTGTAATCAGTTTTATTTGAAGCTCTTTTAAATCTGCTAACTGTGTGCTTCTCAACAATCGGAGTGAGGTGAAGTCTCGCCCGATCGGAGTGAAAGGTGTCAAATTGATTCTCCAGTTTTCACAATTCCAAAAGTTGGTTTCAAGCCATGTAACGCCCAGAAATTCGTAACCAAAATTCTGAACATTTCTGTGTATTAAATCTCTATCCAGGAAAGCCAGGGTACATAATACCAAGTTGCCATATAGAGTGCGTCTTACAAACAGAATAAAATTGTCTTACATAAATGCAGTGGTAAATAAAATTAAGTCCTATATACAGCTAGTCAAGTGGAGGCTTCCAGTCCACAGGCGTCTTGACGGCAGAGCCAGCCTAGTCCTCTAGGTGATCCTCGTCGGACAGGTACTCCACCACTGAGAGGGGAAAGGGAGCAAGACTGAGTACCACCCACAGTACTCAACAAGTCACACCCGCAAATATGCACAATGCGCGGGAGACAAAGATATGCTAGAGGTTTATTTGTGAAAAAGCAATTGCAAACAAAAGTAGTTCGCAAACAGTAAAAGGTTGATTAATTGAACAATATTAATCCTCTACTGATTAACGTTACACTACGTTAACCAGGCCCAACCATCCATCCTAACACTATAGCAAAATTTGCATGTCAATTTATTATAGTGAGACTAATCACGGTGAGTCTAGATCAAGATGCCCATGACCGCGGGCACGGCTATTCGAATAGATTTACTCTGATCAGAGTTGTACAACTGTACCCACAAGACACAGCCCCACACATGTTCCCGTGTGCTGGCGTGTCACCACGACACCCCGCAAGAGGCTGTGACAGGACCGTTCACGCAACCTCTTCCTAACCATCCACACCACGCTGAGGTTGCACCTGCCGATAGGACACCCCATATCGGCTAGGCTACCCCCTTGCGCCACAATGGATCTGGAAGCCGATCAACCCGACCCCGAGCCAACTCAACTCCATCACGCCCATTCTCACCAACGGTGTCTAGGAGAGGGAGAAGAGACGCCACAAGCCTAGCCATTGCCCACGCTGGCTTGTGGAATGTACGATTAATTTCCCAGGGGGTCCCGCGAACCATTCCTTAACCGCCATGGGTGAGACCAATAAAACCATGCACCCACAGCCCACCATTTAGGTCAAATTTTAGTAATTTAATATCAACATATCCAAAGTTCCATTTCCCGACATTGAGTCAGAACATAAATGTAAATTAAGGTATTTAAATCCCCATGTGAGCTAAAGGTTTCTAAGCACGACTAAGCATTCTAACAATAGCCTCTAGACATACTATTACCCAACTACAAAGGTGTACAGGTGGAATAAAGTCAGAGCAATTAAAATTGCATTTATATAGGTCACCCTTCCCACATGAAATGATGAAATAATGCATGTTTATTAATTTAAAACAAATAGTTTGCAATAAATGGGTACAAAATGATTAAGGAAACAATGCGACTTGCCTTGCTCCGGCTCGACGAATTCGGCAATGACTTCGTAGTAAACTGGAGGGTCGACGGCGTCGGTTTCTATGGCAAACAATACACAAACAATTAAAAACAATATATGTGGACACTGAAACAGGGGCTGAAAGTAGTTTTAATGGATTCTTGGCATTTTTCTGGATTTAATGAAATTTGAATGGAATTAATCGGAGCTCGTATGAATTAGTTATGAATTTTAGAAGTTTTACTGTGATTTCACTATACCAATTAATTATTAAACGATTTATTGCGCCATTAAAATGGATTATTGCGCTAGCGGACCATGGGGAACCGGCGCCGACAAGCGGGGCCACGGGTCAGCGGCGCGGGAGGACGGCGCACGGTGGATGTAGTCCACGCGCATGCGACCGTGGACACAGGCGCACGAGCGGTCCCGATCTGCCTAGGCAGATCGAACGGCTCAGACCAAGTCGGGGCCGAGCCCCGCCGACGCGCGTGGCTGGCGACGGCGCGCGTGGCCCGATGATCGCCGACGGCAACCATCCGGCGCGGCGGAGGGCAGCGGCGAGCGGCGGAGGATGTGAGGAATGTGACCGAGTGCTCACCGAGGTGAGGTGACCAACGGGGAGTGGCAGACGATGACGATCAGAGGGGTTTGGCGGCGACGAGGTTCGGGTACCCGACAGCGATGGTGTTCCGGTGGTGCACGGCAACGACGGAGGTGCAGAGAAGGTCTAGGAGGACCTAGCGAAGGTGTAGAACATGTTAGGACAGAAAAAGACCGAGTGGGTCGACAGAAATCTACGGCCGACTGCCGGCGAAGAGGCTTACTGAAAGGAGCGATGGAGAGGATGGAGTTCCGGTGGAAATCCGAGGTGGCCGGCGGTGAAACAGGACGTAGCGGGGTACAGCGAAGCTAGCAAGCGTGAGTGCGGTAGTCGGCGACGGCTGTAGCGACGACGACGTGCAACTGGAGTCGGCGGAGCACAGCGGCGGTTCGGGAGCTCGGCACGGAGGGGGTTAGGGTAGTCGGCAAATGTGGGCAATTGAGGGGAATGTGAGGGCGGAGCACGGGGAGGGTTTATATGTACTTGGCTGCAGGATTTCATGGCCAAGTTGGCCGAATTTCACGAGAACGTGGGGCGGCGGCGATGGCGGGATCGGCGAAATTCGTCCGTTGGTGTGCGCGAAGAAGGCGGAGAAGTGGGAGAGTCGCTCGGGGACGCGGTCCACGGCGTTTAAATCAAGGGCTGAGGCCCGAGGGGGCGGCAATGGGCGCGGATCGGACAGGGGAGGTGGCTCGCTCTTCCCCGGCCGATTCGGCCAAAGGTTGGGGACGAAGCTGGCATGTAGGGCCTCGGTCCTACATGTCAGCAGGAGCGGTGAGGGGAACAGTGCGGGCGAGCGGACGCTGGCTGATGGGCGGGGCCCACGAGGAGGGGGCGTGCGCTCGTGGGCTATGGCAGGCCGAGACACAGTATTGGGCTGTCGGCCCAGCGGAAAGAAAGGAAAAGAAAAGGAGAAAGGGAAAGAAAAGAAAAGAAAATGGGATTTCCAGAAGGATTTTAATTCTGATAATTTGTTTGGATTTATTAAAAATACTTCCAGTGCTCTAAAAATTCCAGCAAAATTCCTGTTAGTGTATTTTGGCTAGGAGAATATAGGAAAAATATTATCAGCCATGATATTTCATTATTTTGCATTTTACTTATTTAATTAATTCCCCTGGCCTTTTAAAATGATTTCTTTGAGGCTTTTTCTTTAATATATTTTGTGTGGTTCTAATTAAGGGGAAAATTCAAGGTGTGACAAGCAGGCTCATAGACCAAAACAAATCTCCGAACCTCATGGGTCCCGCTGTCCTTGATAGATAAGCCATTTCATCGGACCTCCTACGTCCTTGACATTACTTCCTTCCTATAGTTCCCAAACCACACACACATTTTCACAAGCAGGGCAAAACAAAACTACACTAAGGAATCACCGCACATCTGCCCATGACCGTGGGCACGGCTGTTCAAACATTAGTTGACCTCTGCAGAGGGGGTACACTTTACCCACACGACATGAAACTGACACCGAATACTCGTCAGCATCGAACGTTTGTGACAAGGCATTTCCTGAGGCATCCCAGGTTTACCTCATGCCAACTAGTGGGGTCCGAGACCAATGATAGGGTAGGTCCGAGACCATACTGTGCCAAGAACCCAGGAGGCATTCCCTACTATCCTCCCAATGATCCACAGTCCATTGACATGCAAGACATCCCTAGGCTACTAGTTACTCTGCCAGGGGCTATCCCAATTCACCCATGTGGTTGTACTGTTGTATATTTGGATGAAATTCTAAAGGAATCGGTCCTTACAGGTGACCACACAGGCATCTCACACCAGACTGGCCTTGTGTCGCAAATCTCCATTTTTAAAACTCATTTTCTTTCACAAGGCACCGACCCAGGTGTTGAGTTTACCAAAGGTTTCGTAAAACCCAGTTTTACCCAAGATGTTTCTCAAATTTTAAGTTTGAGGGCGACCGTCAGTACTCACATAGGAGTGCACGAATACTGAGGCGCGATAGAGGTGGTTATAAGGGAACATGGTATTGCAAGTGTCAAGGAGGGATTATATGCAACAAGTTTGGGGTAGGCCTACCAATCTGTCTTTCAGACGGGGCCGATCAGTTCAGTGTACGCCTATCGATGCAATATTGCAAATAAAATAGCTTAAGTTCAAATATAGGCTCGATTAATCAAAGGTGACTTGCCTTGCTGCAGGTCTTCACGAGTCTTTGAGAAATCTACTCCGAAGGAAAATCTGGTGACAATTACTACGCGTAAACAATCAAAAACCTACACAAAGACCAAGAAAAGACCCTATTTAGAATAATAATAGTTCCATTAGATAGATCTCAATTTTAGAAAATTACTAGAGTTGGAACGGAGTCAATCGGGGCTACGGATCAAAAGTTATGAATTTCTAAAGATTAAATGAATTTCTAGATCAAGGAAAAAGGATTTATTGGATTTCTGGATAAGAATATTCTCGGGAATATTCTTGGAGTCACTGATAGAAGGGGCCCAATCATCAATGAGAGGGGGGAGGTATGGTAGCTGGTGGGATCGGCCTAGTAAGCCGGCTAATGGGCCACGGCCAAATGGGCCGGCCCAATGGCCTTTGGCCCAAAGAGAGGAGAAAGGGAGAAGACCCATGGGAGACGAGGCACTGGCGATCTTTGGGCCGAAGAGGCAGCCCAATAGGGATCCGGCTGTGGCCTGAGATAGTGAGGGATGTAGGGCCCAAATATCGGTGATGCAAGAGGTTCACGGGTGTGGGCCGGTGTAGACTGAAGAGAAGAGGGCCCACACGTCAGTGGTTTGGCTCATCGCGAAACGAGTTCACGAGAATGGTGACAGAGAGCAAGTGAATTGGTTCACGGGTGTCCACCAAGGTGGACCGAGGCGCATTGGTCACACTTGTCAACAGCTTGGCTCACGAGGACCTGATCCCGAGGAGGAGAGCCAATGGGGCACCTGCGGAGCTGGCCAGACCGAGCTAGCACCTACATGGCATCTCAGCTAGTAGGGGAGAGGTGAGGAACGAGGCCGGCTCAAGATCGATGGCTCACAGCAGTGGGAACGATCCGGCAAGCAGCGGCCTTTTGCGGCGAGTGACTGCCACCGGCGGAAAGAGGAAAAGAAGGGGAACAAAATGAGCGGCACGGATTAGCCAACAAGGTGGCGACGGCGGCCAGCGACGATAGCCCGTGGGGCAGAGAGAGGAAGGAAGCCGACACGCGGTGGCGGAAGCAAGACAATGACGCGTGAGGGGCTCTACTCACCGTGGGAGGAGAGAAAGGGGTTTGGGACCGTGGCCTTACCGGCGGCGATCGAACACCGAGGCGGAGGGCAGAGTTGGCGGTGTTTCGGGAGAGAGATTGGGACGCCGGAAGGGAATGAGGTTGTCACACCATGAATTTTCCCCTTAAATAGAGCCACATAAAATATATTAAAGAAAAGCCTCAAAAATTATTTTAAAAGGCCAAGGGAATTAATTAAAAAAGTAAAATGCAAAATAATAAATTACCATGGCTGGGAATATTTTTCCTATATTCTTCTTGCCAAAATACACTAACAGGAATTTTACTAGAATTTTTAAAGCACTGGAAGTATTTTTAATAAATCAAAACAAATTATCGGAATTAAAATCCTACTGGAATCTCCTTTTCTTTTCTTTTTCACTCCCTTTCTCTTTTTCTTTTTTTTGCTTCCCGCTGGGCCACCAGCCTAGTCCTGTTCCTCGGCTTGCCGCGGCCCACGCCGCACACGCGCCTTCCCGTGGACCCCACCTATCAGCCACGTGCCGCACGCGCCTTTCCTCTCTCTCCCGCTCCCACGTGGGCCCCCCCAGTCAGCGTCTGCTTGCCCGCGCCCCCGCTCCCCCTCACCATCAGCCGGGGCCTGCCTGTTAGCTCACTTATCCGCGCGGCCCTCTCGACCTCTCTCTACATCTAGGCAACGCCTGTCAGGGAGCCGTTCCGCCCCTTCACTTTCCTTCTGCTGACTGTGGGACCAGGGGCCCACACGATAGACCCGTCGTCAACCTTTGGCCGAAATGGCCGGAGGGGACCATTTGTCCCCGCCATATGATTTCGCCTTGGCCCGCGATCTCCCGCCCTCGCTTGTGGTTCAAACAACGGGGACACGATCACCTATCCATTCCCCCACTTCAGCGCTTTCTTCGCGCATGCCCCCAAGCGAATTTTGTCGATCCCGCCATCGCCGCCGCCCCACGTTCTCGTAAAATTCAGCCAACCCAGCCACGAACTCCCGCAGCCGAGTGCATAAAACCCTCCCCGTGCTCCGCCCTCGTTTCCCCGTCAATTGCCCCCATCTGTCGAGCCCTTGAACCCCCTCTGCGCCGAGCTCTCGAACCGCCACCGCGCTCCACCGCCTCCAACCGAGTGCCACCGCCACTGCAGTCACCGTCGCGCCCGTCTCTCGCCACCGCTAGCTTTGCCACGTTTCGAAGCACCCAGTCCACCAGCCCCTCGAGCCCCATCGCCGCTGGCGACCTATTCTCCCCGTTGTCCTCCTCAGTGAGTGTTTCTGCCGGCTGTCGACCGCCAATTTACTTGGCCATTTCGGCCCTAACCTTTTCCTACACCGTTCCTAGGTTCTCCCACACCTTGTCCGCACCTCTGTCGTCGCCTTGCGCCAGTGGAACGCCATCGCCATCGTCTACCCAAACCTTGCCACCGCCAATCCCCTCTACTCGCCATCGTTCACCGCTCTCCGTCCGTCGCCGCACCTCGGTGAGCACCCCGTCGCATTCCTCACCTCCTCAACCACTTGCCGCTGCCCTCCACCGCGCTGGATTTAGCAAGTGCATGCCAAGTTGTATGACAAGTTTAGCAAGTGCGACTTCTAGCTGAAAGAAGTACAGTTCCTCATGCACGTCATCACCGCCCAGGGAGTTGCTGTGGATCCAACGAATGTGGAGTCCATTACCAATTGGAAGCTGTTGACACCGAAAATCACCGATCAGCACTAAAGACGAGTTGATGATCTGATTCGGTGCACTAGATACGCGAAGGCCTAGGAGATCTGCTTAGCTCCAGTGCAGGTCCTAAATTTGAGGTTCGCGGGCGTGCCAGTCAATTTGACCCAGCAATTGACAAGGAGATAGAAAAAAAATTAGATCATTGATCCAATCGGCCAACAAGCCGATACAGACTCCTTCCAGCCGATTGCCGATGGCACTTGTACATCGGCTAGAGAACCAATAATATAAAAAGATAGAAAACCAGTCGACTTCCCTCGAGCCAACTGCCTGACTACCGACAACACTTGTGTATCGGCTAGGAAACCGATAACGATATAAAAAAAATAAATCAACCGACTACCAATAGAACATGTGCATCGGCTGGAAAGCCGATGATAGTGTAGATAATCAAAATAATAATAAAGACAATGCAGTCGGCTTTATCTAGTAAAAGATAACTTATCGGCTATACATCCCGATAAAACGCTTGCATAAAATCTATCAACCTAGCAGGAATAACTTATCGCAGGCAATTTAGTAGGTCGGACCTAACCGATGCAGCACAAACTGATGATAAATTATCCCCAGTAAGCCGATAAAATCTATGCACGCGTGATGTGATACATCCACTTGGCCTAAGAGATCAAACTTAACTGATGCAGCCGTAGACAGAATAGATACACCGTGGTAAGCTGACTACCGTAGATCAGCTAGAATATCAGACCTAACCGAGGAAGTCTTAGCCGATAAGGTAGTCGGGGTAATGAGACTTACCCTCTCGCAGGAGTTCAGACCTAACCGATGCAGCCCGGCTCGAGAAGCAAGAACTCGTCGAAAAGGGTGGCGATGCGCCGAATTTGTATTGATCTGAGAGATAGTTTACATGGTACCCGGGCATACGTCTTTATACCCCGAGTTTGATACAGTCCTGATCGGATACGAAACACGAGTTTCCTAATTATAAAAGGAAAATTAACAAGCCCTGATCGGACACGAGATCAGGTTTTCCTAAAAATTATTAAAGCTACCTAATTTATAGATAAAATAGCTAACTGCCATGCTGTGGTCTTCACGATTTCTTCCTGAATTCGGCTTCTTCTGGAACAAAGACTAGTTCTTCCGAAGGAGAGAAAGGAAGAGTAGTTGTAAGTTAGCTTCCATCGGCTGATATAGCCTCTTCCTTAACCAAACATGATAACGAACCGTACCAAATTTTGGTGTTAACAGAAGCCGCCCAAGACAGTGACACAAGTGCGGAGTTTTCTTGGACTTGCAGGCTATTACCGCCGGTTCATTGAAATTTTTTTTGAAAATTGCAAGACCCATGACTCAATTGTTGAAGAAAGACGTAAAGTTTGTTTGGACAGCCGAGTGCAACCGCGGCTTTGAGGAACTCAAAAGGAAGTTAGTCTCAGCACCAGTCTTGATCTTACCAGATTCCAAGAAAGATTTCCAGGTATATTATGATGCATCTCGCCAAGGGCTAGGATGCGTGCTGATGCAAAAAGGCAGAGTGGTACCCTATGCGTCACGACAATTGCACCCCCATAAGGGCAACTACCCAACATATAACCTAATATTGGCTGCAGTGGTTCATGCTTTGAAGATATGGCGGCATTATCTCATCGATAACCGCAGTGAGATCTACACGGACCACAAGAGTCTGAAATACATATTTACCCAGCTTGATCTAAACCTTTGACAAAGAAGGTGGCTGGAGTTGATTAAAGATTATGATGTGGGAATACACTACCACCCGGGAAAAGCCAACATCGTGGCAAACGCTCTGAGCAGGAAAAGTTACTGCAACACCGCTCGAGCAGAGACGTTGTGCAAGGAAGTGCAGCAGGGGTTCAAACGTCTAAATCTAGGCATCATTGACCCGGAATTCATGGCAGCCCTAGAGACCCAGCCCACACTCTTCGATCAAGTTCGTGAGGCACAAGCGAATGATCCAGAGATTAAAGAACTCAAGAAGAACATGAGAGTTGGAAAGGCCCATCATGGAAGACGAAAACGGGACAGTCTGGATGGGAGAACGATTGTGCGTCCTAGAAAACAAGGAACTCAAATCCTTAATACTCCGGGAAGCTCATGAGACGCAGTACTCCATTTATCCTAGAAGCACTAAAATGTACCAAGACCTCAAGACAAAGTTCTGGTGCACCAGTATGAGAAGAGAAATCGCGGAATTCGTGGCACTTTGTGATGTGTGTCAGCCAATCAAAGCAGAACACCAACGGCCCGCAGGACTTTTACAACCGCTCAGAGTCCCAGAGTGGAAGTGGGAAGAGATCGAGATGGACTTCATCACCAGGTTGCCCCGCACATCTTTAGAATATGACTCGATCTGGGTGATTGTGGATCGGCTCACCAAGGTCGCCCATTTTATCCCAGTACATACAACATACTCAGGCAAGAGGCTGGCAGAGCTCTACATGGCCCGCATAATGTGTTTACATGGGGTACCCAAAAGGATTGTATCTAATCATGGTAGCCAGTTCACTTCCATGTTCTGGCAAAAGCTGCAAGTAGAACTGGGAACTCGACTAAACTTTAGAACAGCTTACCATCCACAAACAGACAGGTAGACTAAAAGAGTCAATCAGATATTGGAGGATATGCTAAGGGCTTGTGCGTTGGATTTCAGTGGGACTTGGGATAAAAGTCTGCCCCATGCGGAGTTCTCGTATAACAACAGCTAACAAGTCAGCCTGCAGATGGCACCGTTCGAAGCTCTGTATGGCAAGAAGTGTCGTACACCCCTCTTCTGGGATCAGACAGGCGAACGGCAGGTATTCGGGACCGATGCACTCAAAGAGGCGGAAGAGAAAGTGGCCATTATCCGGGAACGATTAAAGACAGCTCAGTCAAGACAGAAGAGCTACGCCAACAACCGTCGTAGAGATCTGAGTTTTGAGGAAGGAGACTATGTGTACCTTCGTGTCACACCACTCCGCGAGGTACACAGGTTCCAAACCAAAGGGAAGTTAGCCTCACGCTTCGTGGGACCCTACCAAGTGCTAGCTGGTAAAGGTGAAGTTGCATACCAGTTGGATCTTCCAGCGTCAATGGCAGGTATACATGATGTGTTCCACGTGTCACAATTGAAGAAATGTTTGAGGGTACCAGTAGAACAGGCCAATCTGGAGCAGATCGACATCCAGGAAGACCTCACCTATGTGGAAAGGCCGATTCAGATTTTGGAGATCAGTGAATGGAACACCCGAAGCCGAGTGATCAGGTTCTGCAAGGTACAGTGGAGCCATCATTCAAAGGAAGAAGCCACATGGGAACGAGAGGATGAATTGAAGTCCGCTCATCCGCACCTCTTCACCAGCATATATGAATCTCAAGGATGAGATTTCGTTTAAGGGGGATAGGTTTGTCACACCCTGAATTTTCCCCTTAAATAGAGCCACACAAAATATATTAAAGAAAAAGCTTCAAAGAAATTATTTTAAAAGGCCAAGGAAATAAATTAAATAAGTAAAATGTAAATAATAAATTTCCATGGCTGGGAATATTTTTTCTATATTCTCCTTGCCAAAATACACTAACAGGAATTTTACTGGAATTTTTAGAGCACTGGAAGTATTTTTAATAAATCAAAACAAATTATCGAACTAAAATCCTACTGGAATCTTTTTTTTCTTTTCCTTTTCTCTCCCTTTCTCTTTTTTCTTCCCACTGGGCCGCTGGCCCAGTCCTGTTCCTCAGCCTGCCGCAGTCCGCACCATGCATGCGCCTCCACGTGGACCCCACCTGTAAACCGCACGCGTGGGCCCCGCGGGTCAGCGTCTCCTCGCCCGCGCCCCCGCTCCCCCTTACCGCCAGCCAGGGCCCGCCTGTCATCTCACTTATCCGCGCAGCCCCCACGCCCTCTCTCTACATCCGGGCCCCGCCTGTCAGAGAGCCGTTCCGCCCCTCCGCTCTCCTCCCGCTAACGTGTGGGACCGGGGGCCCACACGTCAGACCTGTCGTCAACCTCTGGCCAAAACGGCCGGAGGGGATCCGCTCGCCCCTACCATGCGATTTCGCCTTGGCCCACGATATCCCGCCCTCGCTCATGGTTCAAACAACGCGGACGCGGCCGCCTTTCCATTCCCCCACTTCTCCGTTTTCTTCGCGCACGCCCGTGGACGAATTTCGCCGATCCCGCCATCACCGCCGCCCCACGTTCTCGTGAAATTTGGCCAACCCGGCCACAAACTCCTGGAGCTAAGTGCATAAAAACCCTCCCCGTGCTCCATCCTCGCTTTCCCCTCCATTGCCCCCATCTGTCGAGCCCTCTAAGCCTCTCCGAACCGAGCTCCCGAACCACCTCCAGCCGAGCGCCACCGCCGCTGTAGTCGCCGCCGCGCCCGTTTCTCACCACCTCTAGCTTCGCCACGCGTCAGAGCACCCAGTCCACCAGCCCCTTGAGCCTCATTGCTGCTCAAGGTCTGTTCTCCCCGTTGTCCTCCTCGGTGAGTGTTTCCACCGGCCATCGGCCGCCAAATTCCGCCAATTTACTTGGCCGTTTCGGCCCTAACCTTTTCCTACACTGTTCCTAGGTTCTCCCGCGCCTCGTCCACACCTCTATCATCGCCTTGCGCCGCCGGAACACCATCGTCGTCGTCTACCCAAACTTTGCTGCTGCCAATCCCCTCTGCTCACCGTCGTTCGCTGCTCTCCGTCCGTCGCATTCCTCACCTCCTCCGCCATTCGTTGCTGCCCTCTGCCACGCCGGATGGTCGCCGGTGGTGATCATCGGGCCGCACACGCCGCGGGCTCGGCCTCGGCTCAACCACAGCCGTCCGATCTGCCTGGCAGATCACGACCGTTCGCGTGCGCCCGCGCCGTGCTCGCGTGCATGGACCGGGTCCACGTGCGCCGCCCTCCCTATGCCACTGACCCGTCGTCCCTGCTTGTCCGCGCCGGTTCCCCGTGGTCCGCTGGCGCAATAATCCTTTTTAATTGCGCAATAAATTAATTAATAATTAAATTGTACAGTGAAATCACATAAAACTTTTAAAAATCCATAACTAATTCATACAAGCTCCGATTAATTCCATCCAAATTTCATTAAATCCTGAAATATACCAAAAATCCATTAAAAATACTTTCAGCCCCTATTTCTGTACACATGTACTGTTTTTAATTGTTTGTGCATTGTTTGCTATAGAAACCGATGCAGTCGACCCTCTAGTTTACTACGAAGTCGTTACTGAGTTCGTCGAGCCAGAGCAAGGCAAGTTATATCATTTCCACAATCATTTTGCACCCATGTCTTGCACAATATTACTTTTCAATTAATAAACATGCATTATTTCATTATGTCATGTGGGAAGGTGACCTATATAAATGCAATTTTAATTGCTCTGACTTAATTCCACCTATACACATTTGTAGCTGGGTAATAATATGACTAGAGGCTATTGTTAGGATACTTAGCCCTGCTTAGAAACCATTAGCTCACATAGGAATTTAAATACTCTTATTTACATTTATTGTTCGACTCTATGTCAGGAAATAGAACTTTGGACATGCTGATCTTAAATTACTAAAATTTTGACCTAAATGGTGGGCTATGGTGCATGGTTTTGTTGGTCGCACCCATGGCACTTAAGGACTAGTTCGTGGGTACCCCTTGGGCAATTAATCGTACATACCACAAGCCAACGTGGGCAACGGCTGGGCTTGTAGCGTCTCTTCTCCCTCTCTTAGGCACCATTGGTGAGAATAGGCGTGATGGAGTTGGGTTGGCTCGGGGTCGGGTTGATCGGCTTCCGGATCCATTGTGGCACAAGGGGGGTAGCCTGGCTGATGTGGGGTGTCCTATCGGTAGGTGCAACCTCAGCGTGGTGTGGATGGTTAGGGAGAGGTTGCGTGAACGGTCCTATCACAGCCTCTTGTGGGGTGTCGTGCTGACACGCCAGCACACAAGATCGTGTTTGGAGCTGTGTCTTGTGGGTACAGTTGTACACCTCTAGACAGAGTTAAAATCTATTCGAATAGCTGTGCTCGTGGTCATGGGCAATTTATTATAGTGATTAGTCTCACTATAATAAATTGATATTAAAATTTGCTATAGTGTTAGAATGGATGGTTGGGCCCGGTCAACATGGTGTAACGTTGATCAATGGAGGATTAATATTGTTCAATTAATCAACCTTTTTGCTGTTTGCAAACTACTATTGTTTGCGATTGCTTTTATGCAAATAGGACCCTAGCCTATCTTTGTCTCCCGTTCATTGTGCATATTTGCGGGTGTGACTTGTTGAGTACTGTAGGTAGTACTCAGTCTTGCTCCCTTTCCCCTCTCAGTGGTGGTGTACCTGTCTGACGAGGACCATTAGAGGGACTAGGCTGGCTCCGCCGTCAAGACGCCTGTGGAATGAAAGCCTCCATTTGGCTAGTTGTATATAGACTTTATTTATATTTATCGCTACATTTATGTAAAGCAATTTTACTCTATTTGTAAGACGCACTCTGTATGGCAACTTGGTATTGTGTAGATTTAATCCATAGAAATATTCAGAATTTTGGTTATGAATTTCTGGGCGTTACAGAGATCATGCGGAGGCAGGGAGAAGCGTCGAGCCCCGAGACGATGGTCTTCAGATTCCATTGCGGCGGCTAGGCGACGTTGCGGTGGCACGGCCGGTGTCCGGCTGATACAAAGGCGGGATTCGAGCCATCCCAAGAGGGCAGAGTCAAGGGGAGGAGATAGGACTCCCGAAGAGGTTTTATAGACAAGGAGGAGCTCGGGCGGGGGAAGCTAGATCGGTTCGGGGGCAAAGTCAAGACTTCCGATGGCAGCGAGCAGGCTCTACGATCCAATCATGGATGAGTGAGAGAGAGGCGAGGCAATTTGATGAGGACATCATGTCTTTAGATACACACTTACAACCTCCTCATGTGGAATAAGATGTGCAAGATATCCAAGGACCAATTACTCGCGCACGTGCCCGTCAACTTAATCGCCGGGTAAATGCGTACCTAAGCTTACATGGAAATATTTCTACGAATGGCATGCTATTTAATTCTTGTGATAATTTTATTGTTATTAGGAACCTGGGAGAAGACCATGGGGAATAGCTCAAGAAACCACATATTAAAGTGGAGATAATAAGTGCAAGTAAACTCCTATTTCCGAGACCGATTCAGTTTCGGGCTGGGAGACAGCATCAACTTCAAACGTCCATAACTTTTCATCCAAAAGGAGTGACAGGGCCTACAAGTACTTGTTGGAAAGCTTATGAAGTCTAATTTCAGATGGTTTTAGTTTCATGTCAAAATTCTTCCTGATCTGTCCAGAATTGTCAAAACAAGTTGCGTCATTTTTCCTATCCGAGTCAGTTTGGGCCTTTGGGCTTTGTATTTATGTCGTGGGCTAAACCGATGAGGGCTGCGCCCCTCACAGGGCAACCCCTCACCCTAGGACGTCCTAACTCATATATATTCAGGAGCTACCGCAGTTTAGGTTGGGTTTTGCTTAGATTATTCTGCCATTACAGGTTCGCCGTCTAGATCGGTTTGTAAAACCCCAACTTTATGTGCTAAACATCCATCTGCAATTCAGATTGTGTTCTTCCTTGTTCTTGTGAGTTTCTTCGATTGCTTGCAGGGATAAAAACTTCGTGGTGAGGTCGACTACGTGAGAGCGTGGTTGATAACAACTAGACGTGTGGGTGTAGCGGTTGCGAGGTGACGATCGCTGATCGGAAGCCTCAAAACATGAACGTCTTCAAGTCGCCAAATCGAACCTATCGGAAGATCGGGCACCTAGTCTCGCATCACAATTTCGTGGGCAGTGTGAAATCGGGTGACGGCGCAGATGCGTTGGAGCAGCGTAGGGTGTTGGATCAAGCAGCGGCATTCGAACCACGAGCGTGAGCTCGGGTTGCACGGTAAAGCAAGAGGGAGATGGAGAAAGCGAGGCCCGTGCCAGCAGAAGGCTTGATCAAAAAGGAGGAAAGGGAGGGCGGAAAGGGGCGACAAGGGTGTCCAAGCATTGTCACTGCGCGCGGCGTGGTGGGGGCGCCGTGATGTCAGCGGCCAGCGTGTCGGCATTTGACCAACTTGTCGCGCGTGTGAACAGGGCGATGGAGCACAACGGGACAGGGACAACGATAGCATGGGTGAGTCAGGACGCACGTGCGGATTTGGTGTAAAGCTGACAGGCAGGCCCAGCGCGAGGGAGAGAAACGAGCGGGCGCACGTGCGAGCAAGCGGGGGCGAGCAGGACTGTGCACAGTGATCGGACGGCTGACAAGGGAGCGTGGACACATGGTGGGCATCTAGCCACGGCAGAGCGGTCTCGCACGGGAGATAAGTGGGATCAGACGGTGTCCGCAGCACGAGGGACACGCGGTGGCCATCTGCACGGTGCGCAGCGGTCGTGTGCTTGCGGGCCTTGGGCCGCGCCGGGAGAAGGGATGTGGAGAAGGCAGGCTAGCTATGCTACGGCGGCCCGGGAGGAACAGTAGTTCTTCCCATTTTTCCAAGGAATTGTTTGGATGGAAATTGAGGTATTCAATTTGATTTTTGAACAGGGAGTTGAATTCAAATTATATATTTGAACTCAAGAAGAAATCAAGAGATTTCCAGGGATCCAATGTGGAGTTTCATATTTTTGGAAATGATTTGTATTTGGACTTCATGCATCATTTGGAGAGGATTTCAAAGGACAACGAGGATTTAATTTAAATTCAAATATGGCTTTGGGAATTTGAGGGTCGGGAATCAAGGAGAGGATTATTTTAGGGTTTTGATATGAGGGATTGGAACGGATATTAAACATTCGAGGGGATTTGCCGATAGGGTTTAGAAGAGGAGTTTGAATGCGAGGATTCGGATTCCGAGATTATCTTTGGAATGGGAATTTTTTTATAGTCATTTTTTGAGAATCGAGAAGAGGAGATAAACTAAGATCCAGGCACGACTTACGATATAGCACACCAAGAACGGAATTTTCACCGATAGGTTTTTATGTGGAAAATGGGGCATTACATATAGTGGCAAACATGAGTAGTTGAGTGGTATCTTGAAATCTCTAGCCAAGGAGAGAGAACCAAAAATCCCCACCTCCTTGGCCACTCTTTCTTTGTTCCCAAGTAGAATTTAGTTTTAGACACTTAATCCCGTGCTTGAGTTCATCCCTTAGGTTTTTTTGGCTTCATCTTGTTTAGCTCAAGAGAGCTGGTAGCATCTGACTCTTCATGTCCTGATTGAGGCAGCTATAGAGGGCATTGCTGGAGTCTTCTTCGATGATATTCGGGTTCATCTTCGACGCTTGCAGATAGGAGTATGGAGGATTTGCTTGAAACAAGGTTGTGGCGGCCATTATGTTCTTCTTCGGCGAGCTACTGTAACCGCACATAGTCCTCTTCCTGGTTTCTGGTGACAGTGCTTCAAGGTTTGTTTGAAGTTATCACTGTCCATGAAGGCTTCCCTCGACCTCCAATTTATGGATGCCACTTTTGGGTTTGAGCTGCTTGGAGTTATCTTCTGTAGCCAGCCATGGTTTCTCCGTCCTCACCATCGTCACCTTCATTGATCTGTCTACCTGTGTGTAGCCAAAGTGAAGTTAGGGACTCTATTGTGTTTTTCAATCTTTTGGAGACCTACATTGCCTTTTCTTTGAGTGCTTATTATAATTTGCCCGTGGGCTTCTTTGCATACTCTACGGTACTGCCGGCTAGAGATGAAAATGAAGCGGATAAAGATGGATAATGCTCGTACCATATTCAGTTTTACATTTTTAGCCTGATATGAAAACGAATACAAATAACTTGGATACGGAAACAAATATGAATTATCTCGAATACAAATAAGGATCGAATACTATTGGATACGAATACAGAAACAAATATTTCTCAGAACACAAAAACCACACAAACTTCTAAGTGTAATTAGCCCGTTTCATATAAAAAGTTTCATCATAGACTAAACAATATCCATTAAGTTCAATACGTACAACAATACTAGCTTAAATGAATGTGTAACTGATATTATAACATATAACATGTAGTACAATTTATAAAACTGTTTATAACTTTAAATAATATTAATAGTGTTGATTAGTGTCAATGCAATGGGCTACTATTAAAATATAAAGAGCTAGGCAAAAGGTATAGAGTTAGAAAGAAATGAGGTATGCTTTATGCCTTTGGCAGATATCCGCATGGCACTATTCTCCAGATGTCCGTATCATTATCCATATTCGTTGGAAACTCCAATTCTATATCCGCGTTTTTATCTGGATCCAGATTATCCACCCCGAATTGTATCTATATTTTTTATCTCTGGCGGAAACTATCCACACTGTTTTCATCCCTACACTCGGCCAACCTTAAATATATCATCTTCTGATGATTTTGCCTTAGTTCATGTTTCGAAAAAAATTACCATTCTCTACTCAGGCCATGGCTTGAATTGTCAAGCCCCATCCCCATGGACTCAAATCTTATGTTGATCTATTCTACTCCGTATGTCCAACAATATAAGCACTTTTGCAGCTTGATATAGTCTCCAATGTGCTACTTTACCCAATAATATCAATAAAAATAAATTATTTTAAATAAAAAGAGTTGCATATTATGATAGTTTGTTTAATGCTAAATTAACATCGTTCTTACGTCATAAATCTTTATTTTTTTTGTCAATGTTTTGTATTGGCAATAAGAATATGGGGCTACTCATGAGACCTAAACTTGATGGATTGCAAAGGAACACGGAACAATTTATACTAATTCAGGCCCTTGAGATGAAGTAATACCCTACGTCCAGTTGTGGTGTATTGCCTTTGAGGTTTCTCTGGTGAGATTGTTCTTCTGCCCTTAGGGGGCGCCCTGCCTCCCCATATATACCGAGGGATAGGGTTATAGAGTAGGAATCCCAATCGGACTCCGACTAAGGGATTTCCTTCTAGGAATACAACGTGCCCGACTAGGACTATATCCTTTTCTTGTTGTACAAGGTTACGTATACCGAGTCCTATTGTATCTCTAATTACAAGGTTAGGCCCATCCTCTGTCTGAGTGGCCCAAATGCTTCTCATAAGGTACCCAGGGTCCATGGCCTCCACAGCAGCCCCTGAGCCTTCATAGTTGAGTCACAGCTGATGCCAAGTGCTTATCCTCCACGATGAAGAATTCCCGAGTGCATTGCTCCCAAGTACTCTTTGTCCAAGCGCTTCTTCTCCCGAGTTATACTTCATGTCAACTAGCAACGAGGCTATGAAGGGCTTCATAGAAAAATATAAATAGTGTATGTCGAATAGACGCACCTATTAGGTATAGGCCCCAACTTTGTGCTTAATTGTGAAACAATTAAATATAAAGTCAAAGATCTTTAACCTTGTAATCTTTCCCGAGTAGCATATTACACGGTATATAGACTCTTCAGCATCAAGTTAGCTGGAATAATTTTTGCTCAGGGCAATTGTTGGCTAAGCATGTAAGCCAAGTGCCACTTCATGGATTTTTACCCAATATGTGGTCAGGTGTACTTGAGAGATACCAGCATCCCCAATTTTAATAGAGACCAACTGTCGATCCTTATAAGGATATATCCTCAATACCTTAAAATAATCAAGATACCCGAATGTATACACCTAGCTGTAGGCTTAGCATAAAGCGTATCTAATTATTTAATCGGTTCTTGTAAAATAGCACCTACATCGCGATTTTAACACGACCAACAGGCGACCTACTAGGGCATGCTATTTAAGAACTCATATATTTAGCCTACTACTGAATAAGCCGGCCTAAACCAACCTACCCAGCGCAGGGTTAGTGATATGCCCTAGAGACAACATAGAGATGTTATATATATCACATGTTATGTTTATAATGTATTGATTTGTTCCTTGAAATAGACATTATCATTATTGATCAATGAGTACATGACTTATTTATGAGACTCTTAATGTCAAATGTTGCTATTTCTAAATGATCCCTGATCATATATCATATGAGGAACAAATATGATTCTAACATCAGCATATGTATTGATTGATGATTATGTCTCATGGATCATGGTATGGAGATACCAAATCGATAATATGGACATATGTTAGTGAACATATGTTGGATAGACCCGCCATGAGATACTGCAGAGATTTCATGTGTCATCAGTTAGTCTCAAGTAGTGTTTATGTAGAGTCCTTAGACTTGAGATCATCATGATTCCCAACATACGTAGTAGCTTATTTTGGGACTACTAAACACTACTCCGTAACTGGGTAGTCATAAAAATAGTCTTCGGGTTTGCTATGAAACATGTAGTGGGATGTGAATGATCAAGATAGAATTTGCCCCTCCTTACGGGAGAGATATCTCTAGGCCCCTCGATGTAATAGATTATGGAAGTGCATGGCCATGCTAGGATGATGGAGATATCAATCACAAGTTTGTAATCCATCATAAGATTGTTGACGCCAAAAACCGCCGGGTCCCGGTTCGGCGTCTGGGTGACACGCGAAGGCCTGGGAGATTTGCTTCACTCCAGTGCAGGTCCTAAAGTTTGAGGTTCGTAGGCGTGCCAGTCAATTTGACCCTGTAATTGACAAGGAGGAAAATGTTAGATCAATGAGCCAATCGGCTGGAAGCCGATCTAGACTCGTTTCATCAGCCGATGGCCGACGCACACTGTAGCACTTACTCATTGGCTTAAGACCGATGACGGCAAGGACAATAAATGTAATAATAAACAAATATCATGCTAGCCGATCATCGAAGGGATATTCGAAAACCGGCTATAAGCTAGATAAAATAAGCAAGTATAATGCATAAATAAATCAAATAGATCCTAGCCGATCATGATCTAGTGTTACTGGTGTTGTTATGAAGGTGTGCCTGCACCCGGGCCCTTGCTCTTATCGGCTCCCAAGATCTTCGTCCGCTGTCCGGGCCCATACACTGGTCCTTACCCGGGCTCATGCCCGGGCCCTTACCTGGGGTCATGCCCGGGAACCCGCTTGCACTTGTGCTTGGATCGGCAGAATAAACCCATCGGCTAGCCCTTAGCCGATTGTGACAATAATACAGGCAAGAACATATAATAAAATATGCAATAACGTAAATGATAAATAATTGATAAGCTAGCCGACTGCTTAACAAAGCGAGCACAGGATAAAACAATGAAAAAATGTAGTCGGCTTTAACGGGTAACTTATCGGCTAAGCACTCCGATAACACCATCGCACAACACCATCGGCTTATTAAGAGTAAAGCTATTATCGTCAGTCTAGTAGATCGGACCTAACCGTTGCAGCATAGACCGACAATGATAACAATGCCTCAATGAGCCGATAGATATAATGCGATCGTGATGAAAATAACTTACCGGCTATGCAGTCCGATTAAAACACCTGCACACAACGCATCGGCGCCAGCAGGATCGACTTATCACTAGCAGCTCAGTAGGTCGGACCTAACCGATGCAGCACGAACTGATGATAAATCGCTCCCAGTAAGTCGATACAGTCCTGTGCACATACGTGATGTGATATACCTATCAAATCTATGAGATCAAACTGAACTGATGCCCCATAGATAAAGTAAATATATCGTGGTAAGCCGACTACCATAACAAACTAGAATATCGGACCTAACCGAGGAAGTCCTTAGCCGATTGGTAGTCCGGTGTGACGAGACTTACCCTCTCGCAGGAGTTCGGACCTAAACCGATGCAGCCCGGCTCGAGAAGCAGGATCCCGTCGAAGGGGTGGCGATGCGCCGAATTTGTATTGATCATTGTGATGATTACAAGGTCCCGGGCATACGTATATATACCCGAGTTACATGAGTCCTTATAGGACACGGTATATGATTTCCTATCTATAACAGAACGCTAACAAGGCCTGACCGGACACGAGGTCAGGTTTCCTAAAAGAGATAACCTTTTCCTAATAACTATAGTAATTAACTGCCACGCGCGGTCTTCACGGCTCCTTCTCAGACTCGTCTGCTTCTTGGATCAATTTCCATTATCCGACTGCAACCGTCCTCTTGACTGAATCTGATACAGGTCCTCACCAAATTTTGGCGTTAACACATGCCCCCCAATTTTCGGAGTTTTCCTGTAGGACTTCGAAATTCTTCCAACTTTTTGGGGCCTCTAGATTCTCCCATACCGAGGCGGCCCAAGATAGCCCATTTGCCATAAATGTTTGAAACAGTGCCAACGGCCTCGATTCCCGCTCGGTCATCATCCCCTATAAACGCTTCGTCTCCTTGCCTTTTTATGCTTTCACATCACCAGAGCACTACCGCTTCATCTCCCACATCTTCACCAAGCTCTAGCGAACCCAGACGAATCATCGCAAACTTCTTCTCGGCCGTTGAATCTCTGCATCGTTTCTTACTCCCACAATGGCATCAAGCATCTGCAGTTCCTGAGGTAATCTTCTCACCCGATTATTTTCCCCAATTTGCAATCTATACGAACCCAATCTGCTTTCCGTTTTTTTTCATCTGTTCTTCATCGTGTTCTTGTTTACTGTAGCATCTTAGAGCCAGATCTTGATTCCGTCCGCCGATTATTTTCCCGGTTTCTTCTATCATGGCCCCATGGCAGCGAAGATCCCCACCGATTTCATCAGTGCCGAAACCCAACGCACTCCCTTCAAGAACTCGGCCATGTTGGTCAGTGACTGGACCAACAGCTTCAGGTCAGTGGCACGAGCAGATTGCCCGGAATGGAGAGACTGGTACATCAGAGTATCGGTGCAAAAGAGGATCTATTGGAAGAATCTCACATCGGCCACTGATCAACCTCTTGGCCCGAATATGGAAAACGGAATTGAATTTGCTCCGCAACTCGGCCTCATACTTCTCGGTCTGAAATGCTCTTCCATTGCTTTCTGTTTGGTGCAATGGGCCGATGACCCTACTCTGCTTTGGAATGTTGACCATGCTCACCCTGCCCTGGACCACCGACAAGCTATCAACACGCCTTCCAAAACTTCCGGTTCAAACCTTGCCCACCGGACTTCCAACACAAAAAAACATCGGCGGCTGGTCCAGGTATATTAATTCTTCCTCTTCACAACAAAAGGAACTGGACCCGGTTGATTGAATCGGCGAGCATAATCGCTTTTCTGAATCTTGTGGTTTGGTAACCGGTTCGTCTTTGGTTGGCGCAACCCTCGGCACCTCCCCGCGCACCATATCATCACTGCCTAGCAGAGTTGGCTTTGGCCAATAGGAAACAAAATTACCGTTCGGGGCCCCCTATCCTCCTTGGGGCCACCACGACTATACCAGCTGCTTTCATCCAGGTGGCAATAAAATAAACTAAATGCCTAAATCGGCCCAGCCGGCCGCCCCGTTCGGCCATTGGGGGTACCTGGGTGGTTTCGTCCACAGCTCGGCTTTAATGTTTTACCTCAAGGCCATCAGAAACTTTCCTTTCTCCAGCAATCTCCTTCTCCCAGCTGATTTACCAGACAGCATCAATGAACCCCCATCTACCGCCGATAGCATCTCATATGGGTGTAGGTATGACATCGGGGCCCTCTTCTTCTGGCGGCAAGATATCCCTCTGAAGTCTTAGCCAGTGGTTCAAGGGGTTTTATTATGCTTTCACCAGGGATGCTACTTCTTGGTTCTGGCTTACAATGACGCATCAATTTCCGGAGATGCTTCAACTTTGATTCCACTCAAAGGCCTTGATGATGATCAGTCTAAGCCATATCACCTTCGGCCATTCTCCGTCCTCTGTCCTTGCTGCCCCCACGCTCCCTATCCAGCCACCTGCGGCTTTTCTCTGGGCCCGAACTTCAACCATCGTATTGAGTTTTTCTACCACCCATCAACCAGCTCCCGTCAACTCGGCACCTTGGACCAGGCTTTCCCGATCGGCCTTTTCTTCACGACAAAACCTTCCAGGCTCGGGGCAGTCATCACGCCCTAGAATATGAACCGGTTGCGACTTTACGGACTTCCTCCTTCTAGGCGGCTGCCCCATGAGGTGTCACTTGCACTGCCCAACACAAGCCCTTTTTGTCCGATGGTTGGTTTGCGGAATGGAAGATCATCTTGTTCTGCTTTAGCGCCCACCTTTGTTATGCGAGCTCCGTCTGGCCGCCGGACTATTGTGATATCTGATACCGAGGTAACTCTCGGCAGCTCACACATCATACCAACGTCTCTGACCCTTACTTGTGGCGGCCACAGCGTCGAGCCACCTCATTAACAGGCAACAAGCGGTCGGCCGTTCTGTACCACAGCTCATCGGCCACTACCGGAACTTTAGGACGCGACGCTTCCTCATACTCATCGCTCTTCTCAAGGCGCCGGCCCGATTGGGAAAAAGGGAAGAAGTTAGCGAATCGCACCTTCTTTGAAAAGAGAGCCAGAAGACCGATGCGATGCCCTACTACCTCTACGATTCATTCTTCTCGCCCAAGACCAATCGGCTTCTTCCTTTCCCTCAGGTCAGGCCAAAATTGGGACATCATTCCTCGATTCCTTCGTCATTTAATCTTACCCAGTTCCATTTTTCCCAGCTGAGGTATTGGCTGCCCAGAACCAACATTCTTCTTGACTCTTCCAAGCGCAGAGCCGATAGCTTCCTTCCAGCTCCCCTCTTTCAGAGCACCAAGTCCCGCCATCAACTGAGACTTGCTTCTATTCCACATCGGTCTGACAGCTCGGCCCATCTCTGAAGAACAACCTACTTCATGCCATTCTCCCCTGAAAGTACGATGTTACGATCTGCCGACGTCCTATTCCTCAGGTAAGCTTTGTTATGCTCGTCTATTTTAGGCTTCTAATCTCTTAATTGATACCTTTTCGCGATACCCAATTGTTGCAGTCCTTGGGCCCGACTTTGTTTCACTTCGACTCGGTCCCATATCCTGGAGGCAGAAGAAAGCTACAGCCACCAGGCAGCCCTCCAACGTTCTTCTCAGCCGATTGGTGGCGTCGAGTACTTAACAAGCAATCATCAGTCGGCTGGAAAATCCAAATGATGGCAACAACTCTGGTAGAAAGATTGCGGGCCAATCCGAGCAAGATTTGACAGACATTGAACACCACCTCACGAAAAAGAGGCTCGTTGGATGATTGCACCCCGCCACATACCGGATCTATTAGGTTAAACTTATCAGCTAGACGCGTATAGCCGTCCACGTGCTGACCAGAAGATAAGCCAAGAAATCCAAACCGATGGCTATCAGCCTAGAATAAGACCAAGAACGAAAACTCGATGACATGCAGCTATCCCCCCCTCAAGAAAATCCAATCCAAGCTGCCTAGAATCAACTGAAAGAAAAAGGAAGCCGATTTAGGCTGAGAACTTTGAAAGTTCGCCAGGAACTTGAAAGACATCAGAATCCAGCTCATTTCGGCCCTGTGCGCCCTGGCGCTGACCGCAAGCCATTTCCCCAAGGAATTCAAGAAGCCAAGTCACAGCGAGAGCAGTGCGCAAGTACATCTACCACGGGCAAAAGCTTGAAGTCCATCCCAACAGCTACCCGATGAAGATTTGATATCTGGCCATCAATGAAAATTGATCAAATCCGTTCTGCCAGCGCACGAAGATCGAAACTATCGACAATTTTTTGTAAGCCTTAACGTTTATAACTGGACGACTTTGCTGGAACATCGCCGATCACCTTCTTTCTTCACTCTGTCCCCATGTAACCCACGATGGAACTGCTATCACTTATCTCTTCTCAGTCCCTTGATAATTTTTTCCGCTGTGTTTTGATCTAAAGGTGAATTATTCAATTGAATACGGC
>RYFJ01003355.1:0-56378 GCA_003991445.1 Oryza meyeriana var. granulata | reverse complement strand
GGCCGGAAAGGCCTCCTCGGCCGGGCGAGTGCCGCCTGGAGCGCCGCCTCCCAGGCCCCAGCGGCGAGTGCCGCCGGAGCGGCCGTCCAGAGCGCTCCTCCGCCCGGCGAGTGCTCGCCCGTGCTCCGGAGGCACCGCCTCCACGGCGTGTGTGGCCCAGGCGACCAGACCAGCCGCCCGTAGCACCCAGGGTCCCAAGGCGTTAGCGCAACAGGCGGTAGCCCGGCATGCTAGGGCTCACTCCCACAGCAGCAACGCTCCGCATAGGCTCGTAGCAAACGTGTGCACAGAGAGCTCGCCGGAAAAGTCTTCGTTGTATCATTTTTTTTTTTTTTTTGTGGTTTTTTTTTTTTTGTATTTAATTGGGGGTTTTATCCTTTTTGTGTAGTTTTTTTTTTTTTTTTTTGGCACTGTGACTCCCCTAATCTATAAAGGAGGATCCAAGCCACCGAAGCGAGGGCATCAAGATTGCATTAGGAACCCGAGCTATCGGACTCGACTAACCCCGGGCTCCCGACTACTGTATTCTCTCAAGACCGCTTTCGTCTTCACTCAAGCTCCGGCTGAGCTCACTTTGTAACCGTATTCATTCTCCCACCTAGCCATACACACAGGCAGTAGGTATTACGCTCCGGCGCCGACCGGGTATAATCCTCCTGTCGCCTCTGTGTGCCACTGTTTCTCCGTCTTCTCCACGCCTACGTAGCACCTGAGAACCACTCCCCTGGCGAACTTCAAAAGGTCACCGACTTCCCGCCGTGAGGTTTCATCCTCCGACCACGCTGGCGCGCAGCGATAGGGGAGTTTCTTTTCAGGTGACCCCGACTCCCCACACCAGCACTCCATGCAGACCACCGCCGCGGGCTCCGACCAGGAAGTCGACGATTCACCCGCCGGGTGCGTAAGCCGTGGAAGCCCCTGCGCATTCCCGTTTCCAGGAGAACGCGTCGCGCACCCAGGGGCTGAGCTCCTCCTTCGCGGACCTGGAACAGTTAGCGCGTGCATCTTTCTCTCGAAGGAACGGCAAGTGGCCCGCCGGGTTCTAAACACGGCCTCATCCTTGACGCAAGACGCGAGCGCCGCTCCACGAGCACGCCGGACCCTCGACTATCCAGCCGCTCGCCACGGAGCTCTCCTGGCGCGGCAGCCTCCTGCGCCACCCCGGCTTTTAACGGAGCGGGGCCGGAGAGGGACTGGAATCACGAGATCACCGACCACGTAGCGCGCCTGCCAGGATCGCTGGCCACAGCACGCAGGGCCAGAGTCGACGCGCAACTCGTGGCGGGCCGGACCCCGCCGAGTCAGAAACGAGCAAGAAGCACGGGCGCAACACGCACGACTCCGCAGACCCGCTCACGGCGCCTCCAGTGACGGCTGAACCGGGGGTCGCGAGCGCCCGTTGTCCATTGGAGCACAGCCGATAGCGAGCGGACGCCGCCAGCGTTCGAGGTCCACGCTCAGCTCCAACCTACTTACGGAAACGTCATCTGTTTCCCGGACCCGGCCACCTTGGTACGGCTCGGGTGACCTGCGCTCTGCCCAGGCTCGTTTCAGTCGTGGACCGGACAGGTTGCCGCTTGCGGAGAAGTTGAGCGCTCTGAGATCCACGGAGAAATTCTGCAATTACATACTGCCCATCCCGGGCGCCCCCGTGGCTATGATCGAGTGATGGCGAACCTTACTTCCCCGTCGCTCTACAAGGCCCAGGCGCGTCCGGGTGATGAACCTCCCCGAGATCAGTTACCAGTGGGGACCTCGGCACCAGTTCGGGGCCACTTTCCAGGCACGCTATTAGGGCCCCGCGGTACCGAGGCATGACCTCCAAAATGCCTCGCTCAGCAGGGCGAGACGCCTCACGTCACATGTCTCGAATACTACAGCAGCTTCAGCGCTGTTCGCAACCATCTCCACATCGCTCCTCACGCGGGTCTCCCATGCCTTCGCTCGGGTGTGCGCAAGCGGCATGCTCGAAAAGGATGGCACCCAGCGACGTCCAGGACTACGGCTAGCCTATCAGCTCGCCGATCTCTGCGCCCGCAGGAGGCCCGGCGTTGCGAACGAGCACGCCCCGGGGCCCTGACCGAGGACCCCGAAGAATACGGAAGTCCCGCGCTCCGGTGCGTCGGACGAGGAAGCGAACGAAGGAGAAGGCGGCCGACGACGGCTTCGCTTGGCTGTTGCGCAGCCCACGCGCGAACATGTCCGCGGGACAACTCACCGGCGAGCGCCCGGCCGACGCGCGCCGCCTTCGACGCAGCGGCCCAGGAAAAATAAAAAAAAAAAATAAAAAAAAAAAAAAAAAAAAAAAAAAAAAAAAAAAAAAAAAAAAAAACAAAAAAAAAAAAGAAAAAAAAAAGTGGATGCGCCTCCCACGGACTTGATTCGCACGATCTCACGGAGTGCCGCGCGGTCCAGCTTGGCAAGCATGTCACGTACTTCCGCACGGCGCCTTTAGCAAGCAATTCCCACTTCGGACGGTCCGTGACCGGCTCGGACAGTCCGAACGCGCTCGGTTGGGACGTGCCGATCCCTGACCTGGACGTCTGGCGAGGGCAACGCAGGACGCCAACGTCCCAGCTCAAGGGAAGCCCGCCTAGACCGCTCGGCAAAGCAGGTGCGAGCCGCGACGTGGCCCGCGGGCGCCGCCCCCGAATCACTCCACCAGGCAATACCCCCACCCCCCGCCCTAGAGGGCCGAGCCGACGAGATATCCCGATTCGCCCCCTTCACCGAAGCCATCGACTGTACGTTCGTCCTTTGGTTGGCTTTATTCATAAAATCCTCTCCTCTTCCTCCTATTAGAGAGTCTTCCCCTTTCTTGTCTAGGTCGATCCCGGAGCTCCATCAACCGATGGTGAGTTCTGGCGGCCCGTCCGATATAAGGTCGGGCCTCCGGCCACGACCCGAACGCCCTAGGGTACGATCCCGGACGCCATCGAGCCGATGGTGATGTCCGGGCGCAGTCCGTCCCGATCATCCGGGGCCCGGCTCCGGTTTATAGTCCGGCCACGCCCCTTGTCGAGCCGGTACGGGCAGAACGGCTCCCGGTTGAGGGTTCCCTTCCCACCACGGTTCGAGAGTTCGCTCTTTTCACTTGAAACCGACCATTCCCGATGAGATCGCACCTTCCCGCTTGAAGGTCTCTCCCTGTCCGGAGAAACTGCCCCCTCTCAGGGCCTGACCCGAGGAGCTACTGGAAGTACGGCAGATGCCAGTAGCAGCCAAGCACACGCCGAGGCCGAGTCGACGTCCGTCCCCGACGGACGTGTCAAGGTCAATCGCGCATCGGAACGGACCGACCCTTAGGCGGACGTCCTGCCTCCCAAACCGAACCGCTTCAACAGGGCGCTAGTACCCGGACCCGTTGCCTCGGAGGCATTCCGGGGAATCGTCCCATATGGTCCATGTCCTTGCCCAGCCTCGTGCCCGGTGTTGACCTTACTATCGAATTTATTATTCCAGTCCGAGGCCCTGTCACGACATATATGAGCCAAGGCACGGAATTTCCCGAATCTTGTGCTCCTGGGCCCACACGAGGAGCACGAACCAGGCGCCTCGCAAGCAAGTGCAGGCCGAACCGACACCAGATAGGCGCGGAGCCCGGACAGAACCGCCCCGCAAAATGCATCGGAAGGCCGTTCACTCCCATATTTCAGCCCGCGCCCCCGGAACCGGCTTACATCAAAACCATATTTCAGTCCGGGCCCCGGTCCCGGGCACGGCACGTATCCGCATGACAGCCGGGCCCCCGGGTCCCGAGCACATGCCGATCTAGGCTCGCCTAGGGAAGCGCAAATCCGAGCTCCGTCCTCCGAACGCCCATCAACCTACGAACAACACAATAAACCAAGGTACGAAAACTATAACATGATCATATACATATACAAATGTCTCTTGTCAAGACAGGCAGATTCGGTGCGCAAGCACGAGCGAGGCCCAGATCGCACGGGGCGGTCACCGCTGTGCTTCTAACCGACCCCGAGAAGGCGGCGCCCGAACGACTCGGAAGGGGAGCACCGGGGGCATGGAGAGGCCCCGGCCCCGAAGGCGCCGCAGACGGTGTCAAAGAGGTACCGGCATCTTCCTCGATCCTCTTCGTCAGGCTTCGGCTCTACAAGATGTTCGCTGCGGTCGGAGAAACCCTGACCTCCGGGGCAGCGGACTCGACCACGGCCTCCCACCTCCTCGCGAACCACCGCGACCTCCTCACACACGGCGAATTCACACCCCGAGACACGAGCCCGGCCCTCTTAGGCCCGACGTTTCCTCCCGGGAGAGTGTTTCTCTTCTCCCGCGCCTCCATCTCGGACCAAGCGGGTGAGTCTCGAGGGCGGCAGACTCAGGGTGTGGCGCCCTTCGATTGAACAACGCACCCTCTGCTGCCATGATCTCCAGCCAACAGGTTGCCACGAAGAACTCAGGTGCGACGCCCGACCCCGGGACCATCCCGTGCCCGGGACCCGGCGCCCGGTCCGGCACCCAGACTGACCCGTGCCCGGCACCGGCACCCGGAACCGGGAAGCCACCTCCTCGGGTTCCCAGGCCCCGAGCCACCCCGGCGCCCGGGCCTCGGCGCCCGGTCCCAGGAGCGGCGTCCTCGGTTCTCGGGCCTGTCTCGGCAGCGGCGTCCCAGGGGAACACACATTGCGGAGACGCTCCCTGTCCCGGCCGCCGCTCCCTGCCCCGAGACTCACACCTTCCTCACCGACGAGCTTGGGAAGTTACCTCGAGACGACGGCTACTCCCGGTTGGATCGGCTTGGGCTCCTCGAGCTGATCGGACTCCTCTAGGTGTTCGACGTCCCCGGGTGACTCGGCCTCTCCCGGTCGCATCCTTTACCTGGCAACATTAAGACAAGGCGACGGGGCACGCCGCTCCAGTCGTCCGCACGGCCACGCGTGGGCGTCTCCTGGCCCCCCTGGACAATCCGACCAGCAGTCAGAACCTTTTCGCTTCAGCCGCTGGGGCGGAGAACGGCCTCAACCATCCCGGGACCGAGTTCCCGGGCGGGCAGCTACCATGCTCACTGCCCTCGAGAGCCTAGGTCCGGAGCGGCGGGGACTGCGCGCCCGAGGCGTTGAACGACAGCCGTCTCCTTCGATTTCTTCGTCAAACATTGCCTCTGCAAGATGCTCGCCGTGGTCCAGGAGCCCTGCCTCCATGGCAGCGGACTCGGCCACGGCCTCCCGCGACTTCCTCGCGAACTACCGCGACTTCCTCGCGCACGGCGAGCTCACACCCCCGGGACGCAGCCCGGCCTCTTGGCCCGTATGCATTCCCCCGGAGAGCGTTTCCTTCTCCCATGCCTCCCTCTCGGGTCAGGCGCGGGAGAACTCGTTGGCGGCGGATTCGGTGGCGCCCTTCAATCGGACGACGCACCTCTCTGCTGCGGCTCCGGACAGCGGTCGCCCGAAGAACTCGGTGGCAGCACGGGCGGCAAGCTGCCGCAGCGCCATCCGACGCTACCGCCGGCCTTCCTCAACACTTCGTTCCATGTTTTCAACCCGGGTGCCGGGTACGTATCGCATCTAAGTCAACAAATCGTCAAGCTACGTCAGTACATGGCGAACCAGGCGGACCCAGCTCCCCTCATTTCTTCAAGACATGGCCCTGTTCCTGGCCGGAGTGGATCCCGGCCGAGCAACAGGGCCAGGCCACTGTCGGCGAAATGGGACTGGGGGTCCCACAGCCTGCGGGACGCGTGATCTCCGGCCACATCGGCTCCTCCCGGGGGCATATCCTGTACGACCGGCGGCCGGCAGGGAGGCCGTGTCTCCCGCCGGTCGTCCGTGCCCGGATGCGGCGCTCGCGGCCGGTGCTCGTCCCCACGCCCGGACGCGCCGCCTGTCGGCCAGAGCGCCTCCTCCGGCCCCGGGAGCGGGCCGCCCGGGAACGCCCCTCCGGCCCCGGCGAGTGCCGCCCGGGAACGCCGCCTCCGGCCTCGGGCGAGTGCCGCCCGACGCGCGTCTGTCGGCCAGGAGCGCCTCCTCCGGCCCGGGCGAGTGCCGCCCGGGAGCGGGCCGTCCGGAGCGCCTCCTCCGGCCCCGGGCAAGTGTCGCCCGTGCCCGGAGGCGCCGCCTCCGGGCGTGTGTGGCAACCAGGCGACCAGACCAGCCGCCCGTAGCACCCGACAGGGGCTCCTCCAGGCGTGGCGCAACAGGCGGCTGCCGGCATGCAGGTGCTCCAGCCGCCCACAGCAGCAACAGCTCCGGCATAGGCGTCGTAGGCAGACGTGTGCACAGGAGAGCTCGTCGGAAAAGCTCTCTCTCTGTATTCTGGCACTGTGGACTCCCCTAATCTATAAAGGAGGATCCAAGCCACCGAACCGAGGGGCAAGCAAGCTTGAGCATTAGGAACCCCGAGCTCGGACTCTGACTAGACCCCGGGCTCCCCGACTCTATCTCATTCTCAGACGACTGTTCTTCTTCCTCAGCTCCGGCTGAGCTCACTTTGTAACCGTATTCATTCTCCCACCTAGCCATACACACAGGAGTAGGGTATTACGCTCCGGCGGCCCGAACCTGTATAAATCCTCCTGTCTCCTCTGCGTGCCACTGTTTCTCGTCTTCTCCAACGCCTCGTACACCTGAGAACCACTCCCCTAGCCGAATCTCAAAAGGGGGGTCTCCCGACTTCCCGCCGTCGAGGTTTCATCCTCCTACAGCAGTGTATCCAGTAAGGTTACAACGGCCACAACGTCTGTTGAGGGGTCACAAAGATGTCATGGTCGCCAATTCGGGTTTGGAGGATCTCCCATTGAGCAGTGCGCCCGGCCTTGCATAGATTGTCGTTGTGAACATCGCGCTCGGCCTGCAGGCGTCTTGCATCTTCCTCCTGTTGTTCACATAGTCGGCGGGCTTACTCTTCTTGCAAATCGCGTAGTTGGTGTGCCTCCTGAGTGGGAGTTGAGCCCTTAGATGCCATGAAGACTTCTCGTGGTAGAGAAGAGCTCGCCGAAGTACTGTCCGACTGAGAGTTAGAGTCGGAATAGTTGATGGGAGTAATGACGACCCCTACCTCCCTAGATCCAATCTCGAGCGGCTCTGAGCCGTATCAGATTTTAACTCTAGGGGATCGGGTTTGCCACATTGGATGTTGATCGAAGATATCCGCGGCGTTGCCAAGTCCGAACGGGAGATTGACGATCTCCTCCTTTCTTAGCCCGATCTCGGTTGGCTTGAGTCCGAGTCCGAGTCGAACACCGAAAGAAAGAGTTGTCCCTAAACTCGGGCATGTTGGAGACTGCCGCAGCAAGTCGACGAGGGTTGCCGCAGCGTACAAGGTTCCCGACTAGGACTGTATCCTTTCCTTGTCGTATAAGGTTATGTATGCCGAGTCCTATTGTATCCCTAATTACAAGGTTAGGCCCATTCTCTGTCCGAGTGACCCAATAGCTTCTCATGAGGTACCAGGGGCTCATGGCCTCCACACCTATAATTTTTTTCCTTCCTGTAATGTATATATTACCGTATCCCCTTTATTTTAATATATTAGGAATTTTTTATTGTTAGAATAGGTGTCGAATATTCTAGTCCTAGTAGGTTACTGTTGGACTTGGAGTTGTATTAGGTGGTAGGGGTTAAAGTTAAAGTCGGACTCTGTAACCCAGCAACCCTTTAAATAGAGAGGGAGGCACCACAATGTAACCGTAGTAACGACAATATAGTGTAGGCTGGTAGGGAGAGGATGGTGGCGAGGCCATGGACTCGTAGCGGCTAGGTGTGCTATATTGATTGGGGAGGAGCGCCCATAATCAGAGCCCCGGGGATTAGGCTTCCGCTAAACCTTATTAACAAATATCGTGTTTTCCTATGTTATCATCTGGTGTGTCTACGGTTGATCAATGGCTGACAAGATCGGGGAGGTTAGTCATCGTTCTGCTATATCGGCTAACTTTTATAACAAGTGGTATCAGAGCCGATGGTTCGGCATTGGATCAAGTTGATACGCGAAAGAGGAAACACGAGGTGTGATCGCGTATCAACAGGAGATGGTCAGCCGTGGCTATGGGATCAATGGCGACAACGAGGACATTGCGGAGGTGACGACCTCGCTCATGATTAGACCGGCGAGGGCGGAACGTGACCGGAAGACGGGGTCAGGCGTGACTGAAGGCAACTGGAGAAATCAGAGGGGTAGCGCTAGGGTAGCATACCCGACGCACGCGGCGATTATGGATCTATAGTGGCAAGGAGGCCAGTGGTGGCAGGGCAAAGCCGGCGAGCATGGCACAGTACGGTGGACGTGCAGGGCCAAGGACGACATGGTCGTGGACGGTGTACACAAAGGTTGTGATTGCGGTATGTGTGGAGACACGGATGGATGGCACAGGGTGCTGTTCTATGCGTCCCGGGCAACAGCGGGTCAATTTCGTTGATGGTGTCAATGGGACTGTTTGGCAGTACAGGATATATCAAGGATGTGCGGGTTGGCATGTTAGGGATATATGGAAATCTGTGTCACTGAAGAGGGAGAAGAGCAAATGCTATTGTGGTAATTTCTTCATGTGGTTCAAGGTGATGGTGAATTTTCTCGGAGTATCAGGTGCTCAGTCTAAGGATGCGAAAAATGTGGATGTTGGATTTATTAGCTCAGTTGATAAGACAACAATGAAGAAAGGTTCTTCGGGATGTCTGGTGTCACGCCCAGAAATTCACCAGAATTTCTAAAGCTAATTTGTGCAATACATCCTCGTCCAGGAATCAGCCGAGGTACACAAATTAACAATTTGATAAACATAACCAAAACGATAAGCGATAAATACTTACAATAGAGGCACTTAGTCCTCACACAGAAGAAATAGCAACGGAACGGCAACTAGCGTAGCTTCAGCTCCAAGCCACAGGCAGCTCAACTGGGGTATAAGCCAAACACCAACTTCTCCTCCTCGCAAGGCTTCACTCTAAAGATTGCAATAATGCAAGACTGAGTACCACCTACCATACACAATAAGCCACACTAGGGAATGCAATGTAATGCAATAGGATACCAAAGGAAAGACATAATATGGCTTATTTGCATAAAATAGCATTTAAAATATTTGCACTTAAAACCATTGAAAACCGTATAGTTTAATTAATATCAACATTAAATCCATCTCTGAACAACGCTCCAACGCAGTTCAGGCCCAAAACCATAACTCTCCGAATAGGAGCTATCAATATTCCATCATTTATTTCCATTAATGAGTAGTATGGGACTAATCACAGAAAACATTGCTAGGCTCGCTCATTAACCGTGAGTACGGCTATTTGAATAGTTTTACTCTGGCCAGAGGTGTACCAATTTACCCACAAGACACAACTCCACAACACATTACTGTGCGCCTTAATACCACCACGGTATCTCAGAAAGGAATTGTGATAGGATCCTCCATGTAATCCGCACAACAAGGGAACCACCCGCTGGACCACCAGTCTCCGGTAGGATTGATTAGATACCTCGTCTGCGAGACGGCCCAACGCCCAAGACATGGACTTATTGACGCAGCCATGGTGGTCTTATTGACACAGCCACAACACACCATGGTGGACCCCGGTTGAAAATACTACACTTTGGTTCCCACCATTACCCATACTAGCTTGCGGTTAGCACGAGTATTGCTTCGCAACAAGTAGTCCTCGAACCGGTCCTTAATTGTCATGAGTACCGCTAGCAACAATCACAATCCGGGTACTCACAACCCACCATCAGTCAAGTTTTATTTGACACAATTAATTAACCAACCACAACTCACTGTCATGAAATTGTAGCCATTGTCCATTAATTATTGATAAGTGATTTATTAATTTTCCCCACATAAAATGTCACTGTAGTTTCTAGGCATAGCTAAGCAAATCCTAAATAATCTAGCTAGACCATTAAATAGTCATCTAGCTAGTCAGCATTATTCACCCAAGGTATCAAGGTATAGATAGCAATAACAAAATGGCTATAAATATCAAGGAATATTGGCTATTAAATAATTACCCATAATAATGTCATTCTAAAGCATTTCATGCAATAACTTTAAAATAAAATAGATTTCGCAAATGAGATCAACATGCTCAAGGAGATTGTCGTGTCACTTGCCTTGCAATCGCAAAAGTCTTCAAATAATCTTCTGAACTCTTCCACAGACTCCGTAATCTTCCGAAACGACGATATATACGTAACTACATGTAAAATGATGAAAACCCTAAGAAACTCCAAATAAATAGTACATAAAAATACATAAACAAGTAAATTATAACTTTAGATGAATTTAGGAAGAAGAATAGGTCGAATCGGAGTTCAGACGGAAAAGATATGGCTTTTGGAGGATTGAATTTAGAGTAAATCCAAAAACAATTAGAAAAGGAATATTCTCTAGAATATTCACTGGATTTTCATATTAGAATAATTGTTTTGGATAAATATTGACATGTGGGGTCTACGGTTAGTGACCAGGTGTACGGTGGACCTGGTTCATGGATTTAGAAATAGGAGGGGCCGATGGAATGCTGAGGTGGACAAGGCTGATGTGGGAATCCGACTGCTCAGATTAGGTCTCGAAGATCGGAGGGCTGTGATTCGGCCTCGGGATTTTATGAAGACCTAGCGGCTCAGATCAAATCGGGTGGATCCGACGATCGAGAGGGTTGCAGGTATTGTGCAAAGGGGTCCACCCGTCATACAAAGCAGAGAGACACAGCCAATGGGGCCACATGTCGGGGCCACAAGGGGGGCTACGCCCAGCCATGGCGCGACGGCAGCTCGGCCGCGAGGACGGAGGACGGACGACACAAAGAGGAACACAAGGCCGGGGAGGAAGGTACTGTCGATGGGGTCGGGCGACGGCCGGTGTGACGGGGCACGGTCAGGCGGCTCTGGCGAGGGGATGCCGAGGGAGGAAACAACAGTAGGGGCCGGTGGGAGGATGTTGACGGTGTTCGACGGCAGCGGCAGAGGCAGCGGCGGCTTCCAGAGGCAGTCGGCGGCGGCTGGGAGCAGGGCAGGGTGGCGGCACGGTGCGCAGGAGAGGAGCAGGCCGAGGCGGCAATGAAGATGGCGACGATGACGATGGCGACCTCTGGCGGTGGCGCAGTTGACGCATGGGAGAGGGATGAGTCGGTGGTGGTGGCGACGGCTCTAGGCGACGGTGGCAGATGGGGGAAGACAAAGGGCGGTAGGGCAGCGACGTCGGCACTAGAGAGAACGGCGCACAGGCGATAGACGACGACGACGACTACCTGGCAACGGCGACGACGAACAGGAGGCAGAGGAGGATGGGCGACGATGCCGATTGGAAAAGAACGATGGCGGTGATGAATCAAAGAAGGGCATCTTTGGTCCGGATGCTCACCAGTGGCGACCGGCGGTCACGAAGATGACGATGACCTTCGACGGTGGCGTTGGACGGTGGCGAGCAAGGGAAGTGGGGCGGCGGCGCTGGTGACAGCAGGGCGGCGCAAGGCAGTCGGCAAGGCAGCGCACGGAGCGGCGACCCAGGCGGCAGGGCGACAGCGCACGGGAGCAGCAGAGAGGCAGTGCGATGGGGTGGCGGCGGCGCTTACAGGCAGCGGCGCTGGAAGCAGGGCAGCGGCACCGGCGGAAGTAGAGCAGGGTGGCGGCGGCGGCGGCTTCCTATGGCGGCACTAGGGCACAAGGGCTGGCGGCTGCTATATATATGGGGTGACTTGGCAGCGGATTCGGCGGCGGCCGTTGCAGGGCAAAGGCGCAGGGGACGGCGCTGGGTCGAGATTGGGCGCAGGCCGGCGCGGAGGCCGAGGGGCTCAGGGCCGGGGCGGCAGCAGGCCGCGTGGCGGCGTGGGCCAAGGAGGCGGGCAGGCCTGGTCGGGGCAGCGCGAGGGGCGCAGGAGCTTAGCTAGGGGAGCCCGAGAGGAAGAAGGAAGGAGGGAGGAAGAAGAAAGGAAAAGAAAGAAAGAAGGGGAAAAAGGAAAAAGAAGAAAAAGGAGAAAAAGGAAGAGGTGTCGATGTTTTACACCGGCAATATAACTATAGGGCTACTCGGCAAGGGGAAACTTGGTGGATTGCAGAGGAATGTAAAGAGATTTTATACTGGTTCAGGCCCTCGATGTGAGGTAATACCCTACGTCCAATTGTGGTGTTATTCCTCTGAGGATGTATGGTGGTGATTCTGGTGAACCAACTCAACCTGCCCTCATGGGGCGCCCTGCCTCCCCTTCTATACTGGGGGATAGGGTTACAAGGTAGGAGTCCCAACCGGATTACGGCCAAGGGATCTCCTCTTAGAGATATAACGCACCCAACTAGGACTGTGTTTTCCTTATCGTACAAGGCAAAGTCTGCTGAGTGTGGCTATATCTCTAATTACAAGGCTAGGCCCATCCTCTATCCGAGTGGCCCATATGCTTGTCATGAGGTACCAGGGGCCCATGGCACCCACAAGAGGTTTTTGGGAAAATTCCAATTTTGCGAAAATTAGAATTTGGAGGATATTTACGTATTATATTTTTTTGATATACTCTGAATATGAGGATATATACATTCATACATATATATACATACATATATATATATATTGGGAATCGAACAGTATTTGGAAGAATTTAGAAAACAAAAGTATATTTAGTGGGGTCCAGGAAATGGAATATTTTGTGGGATTCAGAGAATGAAGAATATTTTCTCGAGGAATATTTGGGGAATAAAATATCGGATTATTCTTCGGGTTGGGAACTGGAGGAGATTTTCCGGGAATTAGGAAATGGAATATTCCGAATAAAATATTTCGGGATTAGGGAATTGACGAGGGTGTTTTATTGGGACAGGAATTTGGAGAAATCTCAGACGATTGGGGATTTGGGTTTGTTTCGACAGAAAAGAGGTTTAAGAGAATATCTGGGATTTATCTCAGAGGGGAATATAGATATTTCGAATACAAAAGATCTCGGATTGGGAGTCTAAAGAGTTCTAGAGTTTCAAAAATGAATAAATCCGGTAACTCCGAATTTAGGTTTTCGAGGTGACTTTAGGGTTCTAGGAACGACACAAAACCCTAGAAGAAAAGAGAGTCAGAGTTCACGGTGAACAGGGAGATTTCAAAGGATTGAATCAAGAAGGACCCGAACAGGGGAAAGGAAAAGGAATTTAGTTATATTTATTAAATTACTTTAGTGATCTTTATAGCATTAAAATTAATTCTGTAGCTCTGAAAAATCCGAGAAAATTTCAGAGAGTTTATTAAATCACGGGAAATTTACTAGAAGTAAATGCCACCACGAAACATGAAGAATTTATTATTATAAATACTTAAACGCTTAAAATACTCCGATAAAACCCCTGGAATATAAAAGCATCCAAGTATTTATTTAAAGATTTAAACTCGGGATTTTTAATATTGGAAATTTCAAAATTTTATTCAAACTCTTTTCTCAAACAAAGATTTTCTGGTGTATTCTTGTATTTCTATTTACCCACGATAGTTTTTAATTAAGATGATTTTCAGGGCGTTACATCCGGGATGTGCCAGCTAGGGAGGAATCTAATTTTGCTTGGCAAGACGACTAAGATGATATAAGAGAAGGTGGAGCACTGTTGCAGGTGGAGTCCAGAGGAAGAAGTTACAAGGATAGCACAATGTCACGCCCAGAAATTCACCAGAATTTCCAAAGCTAATTTGTGCAATAAATCCTTGTCCAGGAATCAGCCGAGGTACACAAATTGACAATTTGATAAACATAACCAAAACGAAATAACGATAAATACTTACAACAGAGGCACTTAGTCCTCACATAGAAGAAAACAGCAGCGGAACGGCAACTAGCGTAGCTTCAGCTCCAAGCCACAGGCAGCTCAATTGGGGTATAAGCCAAACACCAACTTCTTCTCCTCGCAAAGCTTCTCTCTAAAGATTGCAATAATGCAAGACTGAGTACCACCCACCGTACTCAATAAGCCACACTAGGGAATGCAATGTAATGCACAGGATACCAAAGGAAAGGCATAATATGGCTTATTTGCGTAAAACAACATTTAAAACATTTGCATTAAAAATCATTAAAAACAGTATAGTTTAATTATTAATCAGTATTGAATCAACCACTGAACGGCGCTCCAACGCAGTTCAGGCCCAAACCATAACTTCTCCAACCAGGAGCTATCAATATTCCATCATTTATTTCCATTAATGAGTAGTGTGGGACTAATCACAGAAACATTGCTAGGCTCGCCCTTAACCGTGGGCACGGCTATTCGAATAGTTTTACTCTGGCCAGAGATGTACCAATTTACCCACGAGACACAACTCCACAGCACATCACTGTGCCCCTCAATACCACCACGGTATCTCGGTAAGGAATTGTGACAGGATCATTCATGTAACTCGCCCAATAGGAGAGCCTCCCGCCGAACCTCCGGTCTCCGGTAGGGGTGATCAATGCCCTCCCCGCAAGATGGTCCGACGCCCGAAGCATGGCCTTATTGGCACTGCCATGTGTGGACTTATACCAGCCACAAACACGCCCTGGTGCCTCCTATTGAACTCGGCACACTTCAAACTCCTGCTAGCCCATACTAGCTTGTGGTTAGCACGAGTGTTGCTTCGCAACAAGTAGTCCGCGAACCGGTCCTTAACTGTCATGAGCACCGCTAGCAACAAACACAACCCTGGTGCTCACAACCCACCATTCAGTCAAGTTTTAGTTTGCTCATTTAATTAATCAACCACGACTCACGGTCGTGAAAATATAGCCATTAATCCATAATTAATCATAAATGAGTCATTAATTACCCACATAAAATGATACTATAGTTTCTATGCAGTGCTAAGCAACTCCTAAACAATCTAGCTAGACCATTAAATAGTCATCTAGCTAGTCAGTATTATTCACCCAAGGTATCAAGGTATAGATAGCAATAACCAAAATGGCCATAAATATCAAGGAATATTGGCTATTAAATAATTACCCGTAATAATGTCATTCTAAAGCATTTCATGCAATAACTTTAAAATAAAAGTAGCTTTCGCAAACGGGATCAACATGCTCAACGAGATTGTCGTGTGACTTGCCTTGCAATCGCAAAAGTCTTCAAATGATCTTCCGAACTCTTCCGCAGACTCCGCGATCTTCTGAAACGGCAATATACGTAACTACACGTAAAACAATAATAATCCTAAGAAACTCCAATAAACAATACATAAAAATACATAAACAAGTAAATTATGATTTTAGATAAATTTAGGAAGAAGAACGGGTCGAATCGGAGTTCGAATGGAAAAGATACGGCTTTCGGAATATTGAATTCGGAATAAATCCGAAAAGAATTGGAAAAGAATATTCTCGAGAATATTCTCTAGATTTTCAGATTAAAATAATTATTTTGGATAAATGCTGAGATATAGGGTCCATGATCAGTGACCAGGCGTATGGTGGTCTTGGTTCATGGATTTAGAAATAGGAGGGGCGGATGGAATATTGAGGTGGATAACATGTGGCCGAAGGAGATGAGGTGGCAACCGAAGTGACAACTGAGGTGGCTCGGGTTGACATGGCTTTGACCGATTAAAAGGGTTAGACGGCCAAGGTGGCTTGGATCGACTTCAGATTATCGGACGATTGAGATTTATTGGGGCACTGTGCCTCGGGTTCCCTAGTCATACACTGGGAGAAACACCGGGGCCCAGAGGTCACAAAGGAGAATACTCCTGAGGATGTTCGACGATGTGATGACGGTGTCCTGTGGCATACAGAGGCAACAAGGGAGACGGACTGGGGACGGCGTGGCCAAGACGAGCCGGAGGGACACGGCGATGGCGACGGACTTCGGGTTCACCGGCGGCACTGAATCACAGAGACGGCGATGACGGCTCGTCGGCCGGGACGACGGCAGATGGGGAGTAGAGCAGGGATGGGATGAGGTGGCGTAGCGATGGTGGCGCTGCAGGCAACAGCAGGAATGGCAACGGCAGGCGACGACACCGGGTGGCGGAAAAGGCGGCCTGAAGGCGGTGCGGCGGACCAGCGACGGAGCCGCGATGGAGCAGCGACCCGAGCGACGTGACGGCGAACGGCCAGGAGGGAGTAGGTGACGGCCGGCATGACGACAGCGGGGAACGTAGCGGTGCTTGGCGAAAAACGACGAGGAGCAGGAGGCAGAGGCGACGAGGGGAGGCGCCGTTGGGGCAACACGGCCGGAGAGGAGGCTTAGATGCCGGCGACGACGAAGCAAAGGTGGGTGCGGCGAGATGGCCTTGCCGCTGGCGCGGTGACCAACCGGCGGCGCACAGCAAGCAGATGAGGACGCGACGGGCGTCGCTGTAAACGGCGGCGACGATGCCGGGCGGGGAGCAGAAGCGGTGTAAGGCAGACAGCGAGGCGGCGGACTCCAAGCGACGGCGGCAGCAGATGGGGGAAGACAGAGGACGGCAGAGGCAGCGACGTCGGCACTGGAGAGAACGGCGCACAGGCGATAGACGACGACGACTACCTGGCAACGGCGACGATGAACAGGAGGCGGAGGAGGATGGGCGACGATGCCGATTGGAAAAGAGCGATGGCAGCGATGAACCAAAGAAGGGCGTCTTCGGTCCGAATGCTCAACGGCAACGGGAGGAGACAGCGTCCGAGGCAGCCGGCGGGCGGCAGAGACGAAGACGGCGACGGCAGGTCTGGAGCTCACCCGCGGCGAGGATCGAAGACGACGGCGACGGCGACAACAGGCAGAGGAGGAGGGAGGCGGCTACGAGGAGGAGGAGGGAGGCGGCTACGAGGATGCTCACCGTGAAGAGACGACGGCGATGACGGCTTGGGGCCTCCCAGCGACGGCCGGTGTCGGAGGGGACAGCGACGGTGGCAGATGAGAAACAGGGGCCGCTCCGCAGGCAACGACGCTAGGAGCGGAAGAGGCAGCGGCTCCGGCGGAGGCAGCAGAGGCAGGGCGGCGACGTCTGGGAGCAGCGCAGGGCGCCAGCACGGCGGCAGGTGTAGACGGTAGCACGGCACGAGGGCGAGCTGGCGGCGGTAGATGGAGACAGCAGAGCGGCGCGACGGGGTGGCGGCAGCGGCCTGGCGGCGTGGAGAGGAGCAGAGCCGGCTAGGGCACAGGGCTGGCGGCTGAGGCATAAATAGGGACGGCGGCGGGTTCGGCGGTGGCCATTGTGGGGCGGAGGCGCAGGGGGTGGCGCACGGCCGAGATCGGGCGCAGGCCAGCGTGGAGGCCGAGGGGCTCGGGGCCGGGGTGGCAACAGGCCGCGCGGCGGCGCGGGCCGAGGAGGCGGGCCGGTGGCGGCGCGTGGCGCAGGCCGGGCCGAGGAGCAGCGCGTGGGCGCAGGAGAGGCAGCTCGGCCTCGGGAGGCAGAGGAGAGAAGAAGCAAGGAGAAGGAAGAGGAACAGTGGCCCGGAGAGAAAAAGAAAAAGAAGGGAAAGAAAAAGAAAATAAAAGGGTAAGACTGGAAAGGAAAAATGGGAATCTTTTTTCGGAAAATTCCAATTTCGCAAAAATTAGAATTTGGGAATATTTGTGGAATCTGAGTCGCGTTCTGGAATTTAGAAATTTCGGAAATATTCAGGACATTGGAATTATCTGAGTACGAGGATATATATATATACACGTATATATATTGGGAATCGAAGGGTATTTGGACGAATTTAGAAAACAAAAGTATATTTATTAGGGTCCAAGAAACAGAATATTTGGCTTATCCTACAGTCAAGTTTGGCTCTGATACCATTTGTAACAGCCTGCCCTCTAGAACCGCGCAGCCCAGCCTATCCGACGGGCGGGCCCACTTACACATAGCACCCCACTTACACTTTCATCCTCGCTTCATGTAAAAGGGTTAACCCGGAAGTGCTATGGTTGGAGGGACAAGGCCTTATAAGTTGGTTCAACTCTTGCTCAACTAGCAAGGTAATACTAATCAAGTGCACACAACACTCATGGGCCATATGGGCCATATCCTAATTGGGCCAGGATGTCACACACAATCTCTTGATGACGGTGAGTCTGATGCAGGCTTGTCGAGCGGCTCACGCTGAAGCTACAAAGAGGACAACCCAAGTCTGAATGACTAGTTGATCGGCATGGTGATTCTACTACTTTGAGTTGGTGTATATTTGCCAAGATGGAGTTTGTTAGAATAGGTTTCGAATATTCTAGTCCTAGTAGATTACAGTTGGACTTGGAGTTGTATTAGGTGGTAGAGGTTAAAGTTAGAGTCGGATTCTATAACCCAGTAACCCTTTAAATAGAGAGAGGACCCCACAATATAACCATGGTGACAATAATGTAGTGCAGGCCGGCAGGGAGAGGATGACGACGAGGCCATAGACTCGTAGCGGCTAGGTTTGCTATATTGATTGGGGAGGAGCGTCCATAATCAGAGCCCCGGGGTTAGGCTTCGGCTGAACCTCGTTAACAAATATCGTGTGTTCCTGTGTCATCATCTAGTGTGTCTATAGTTGATCAATGGCTGACAAGATCGGAGAGGTTATTTGTCATTTTGCTGTATCGGCTACTTTTATAACATTTATGATACTCCCAACTTGCTTTAGGCCGTCCATTGTTCCATGATCCGATTGATGACATTCATCTTACCTCATTTGAGGTAATAGATTGTAAAAAGGTTTGGTCAAAAAAATAGATTGTAAAATGGAAAGAAGCAAATTCATGAACTGCATAAGAAAAGTTGTTGCCTATAAAGTAAGTACTTAATGCGTTCCAATTCGAATTACTGTAACAAATGTCGCCAGCCATTTTCAAATTCGAATTACTGTAAGGTAAATTTAAATATTTAGCATTATATGTATGTAACTGCATAATTTAAATTTGATACTAGAACATATATATCCAGAGTATATGCGATTAAATGTTTAAAATAAAATTTCGAAATATGAAACTAATTTTGATTTTATTTGTCACATCAAATTTCAAAAATTTAAAAGTTCTTTATTTTAAAAAAACTAACAGCTATTTGCTTAGTAAAAGTACCACTATAGCACATTCCTTGCATGCATAAAGAGTAATTGCAGGCATTAATGCTTTCCTTTTATGCTTTGATTTATTAATGGGGAGATGAAAATATATTTTAATAGATAAATCAATTGAAAAAACCGATGGCCAAGATTTATTGTTAGCTCTTACATAAAGGTAAGATGGAGCACTCTAAAAGAGCTCGATATATTAACTGGGGGGCTTCCCATGCAATGGTTTCAGTAAAACAAAAGGGGGCACATATATCACGGTACAAAGAGGTAAAATAAGGAAGATAGTAACTGAAAGTAGTAGTGTAATTGAAAGCTGGCCATCACTATCATCAGTATACTCATTTCGTCCAACAAAGATTTTATTTTTATTATTTGTATTTGTCTTATAGTGTTTTATTAAAGTTTGTAAAAGTAGAGAATAAATATATTAGAATTTATTAAAGTAAAAGATATTATAGTATTTTTAGATCTGTATTGTTAATTATCCGAAAGTAGTAGTGTAATAATTGAAAGTGCATGAAATGTGTAGAAAGAATCTGCCTCTTTCTACAATCTCGCTATGGTCACATGGAGTATATTAATTGCGCTGATCTGATAAATGCTGAAAAGGAGTACTCTATGTTGTGGTCCATATGCTGGCTTCTTTGCGGTATCTAGGGTATATATTCACGTGACCAGTGGGTGCAGATGACCGGAGAGTACACGTTTTGCAAATTGCAATGGTGCCCATCGTGCAGGCAGTCATCGGCATTGTATGTACTTTTACCATCAACTATCGATCAATTCAATAGCTAAGCAAGGAAATAAATAAATATGGAGGAGCAATCAATAATATGGAGTACTACTGAGATAGCAATTTCACCTGAACGTGCAAATGACAGTGACACCGTGTGCAGTGCTCCAACCAGCTATGTCCATGCTCCACATACAATAATATAGTGGTTTTGGCCGTTTCGATTTCAAAATATAATATGCATCGTAAAATATCTAAAGTTGCCGATAAAATTATATTATAAAAAAGTACTTTTCGAGACAAAAGTGTACGTATATGACTTCCTAAGTACGTACTTAAAAGGTTGTTCATGTTAAGTTTCAAAGTTTGCCTTGAAACATGTATAATACTACTATTTATTTGACCGGTACGTAGCATTAATTCCTAGTGGTACATGGGTTCATCTGCCCTTCACTTCTTTGCACAAAGAAGAAATCACACTACTTTCCTATGTATAATGTGTCCTCTAGCTCTCGAGTGTATAAATGGAACAGGTAGTAGTATGGTGTGCTTCGGCAATCTTGAGTATGATATTTAGGAGTATATGTATAGCACGTTGTGTGGCAGCTCTGCCAACCGCTTCATCTTGATTATCTTTCCTTCTTTGGCTCGGAGTGAAAAAATGGCAGCCTTCTGTCCATTGCATCAATTCTAAAGTGATAAGAACAAACAGGCTGTTTGGTTTGAGCGAAACCTATATATAGAATAGGTGATCCATCATATATAACACTAATTTTGGGAAATGATTTTATTCTTCGTCCAATATAGCTTAGATGTGGTGGACAAACCTATTCTATTTTTCAAATCAAACAACCATCAAGAATCAACTAGTGAATTCATCATCCCACTCCTCGAACCAAAATAAGCCAAAAGGCTCTCATCGATCGACTGAGCTACAACATATCATCAAAAAGTGAGTACTAAATCGCCACGCACTAATTAAATTTTTGTACAGTAATATTTGATCAGTTCGTTTCAATAGGTCCCACATCAATGCACTGTTTACCATCAATGTGCAGTAATTTTTGTACAGCAATATTTGAGCTGCCCGCCAACAAGCCAGACAGCTGCAAGGACGGTGGCGGCGGGGCTCTTTCTTTCTCCCCTCAAGGACGCCACTTTGGATGGGGTACCAAGGTGACCAGGAAGGCGCTGCCTAGATTCGAGGAGGCTGGCGCACGGTTGAGCGGTGGAAGACCGAGCCAGCGTGGTGAAATGGTGAGCAATACTGGAAGGTAGCGGTTCGGGCTGCCGGATTTGTGGCCAGATCCAACAGCGAGGGCGAGGTGGCGTCATGGAGGTGTCACGCCCCGGCGTGTAGACAAAGCGGCGGGGTGCGGCCGTGGAGACGAGGTGGCATGGGGATGCCAAGACCTTCCTCGACCTCGACGACAGCAGTGATGGGGGGTGGCTGGACAAGAGTCCGGTGTCCACCCCTGCACTGCAGGCTCGCGACGAAGCAAGAGGAGGACTAGAGGAGGGGGCTGCCATGCTGGCGGAGGAGGAGGGGCGGCGACGGCCGCGGCGTGGGCCGGATCCACGGCAACTGCCATGCTGACCTACGACAAAGACGATGGAGTATGGATGAGGTTGGTAGTCCTAGGACGAGGAGTTGCACGGTTGCCACACTAGCGTGCAGAGATGGGTGGAGACTAGCCAGCTGGGGGAGGGGGCGTTGGTGGAGCAGTATCTACACGTTGGTGGTCATGGATGCTAGTGAGACAATGGTGCTATGTCTGCAGGGACGGGAAGGCAACAGGCAAAAGCCTACACCAGAGGCTTTTTGGGCTAGCAATGAAGATACTTTCGAGTGTCGTGATCCCTCAAGAGGGCATTGCCGAGACGCCTTGCTCTCTCCCCGGCAGGACTTTTTGGGTGAAAGCCACGTTCAGATTCCCTAGACGGCACTACTACAGAATCAGTTTTCACAAACGGACCTCCCAGGAGGTTGCAGGCAGGCCAAGATGAGGGCCACCTGCGATAATCCTGATCCGGGGGTCCCTACCGCCCATCTGCGGAGGTCGATTATCATAGGCGGGCCACTAAGCCGCCCGCCTGTGATGAATCGATTATCGCAGGCGGGCCTCAAAGTGGCCCGCCTGCGATGCCCTCCCACATATATATCTGCCCAGCCCGACCCCTTCTTCCCTAACCAGACGTTTCTCTCTCCAAAACTTGCAAAAATATTGGGGGGGAGGTTTTGAACTCGGATTTCTTAGGGGATTTGTCTATCTAAGGTTAGAATCATGTTTTCCTACTATATTTATGAAGTTTTCGTTCGAATTTAGGGTTTGGATGGTGTGAATTTTGTTTGGGAATGGTGGTTTTTTTGATCTAGATGTAACAATTTTTATTTGTGTTTTAGCATGAATTTGAACCAAAATATCTAGTAATATTAGTGCAATGGTATGCCTTAATCCATATGTATGCAATTTTAGTTCTTTTCAAGGCAAAATGAGGAGATTTGAATGTATATGTGAACTCCTAGTTCTACTTGGAGAGAGAAAGAGGGTGGGGATTTTTTTCCAAGGGAATAGGTGTTTTTTTTGTTGCAATCAATTTTTTCTCGATATTGAATAATTAGTAGCGCTTGTTTTGTACGGTTTTTGGATATTTATTTTTAACTGGAATTTATGTTTGAATGATTGATATTATTTAATTTTGTTTGAATTCTCATATGGATAGGATATGGATGTACAATACGCCAAGATTTCAACAGTCGTACATGAAGGAGGTTTCAAAATTTATTGAAATGGCGAGGGCACATGCTTCGACAGTGGGTAGAAAGGAAATACATTTTCCGTGTGTCGATTGCAAGAATCAGAAAGTGTGGTTTGTTCCAGATGTAATCAGGCCACATTTAGTGAAGCGTGGATTTGTTGCGGATTATAAAGTTTCGTCCCATCACGGCGAAGATGCCGACCTCTAAGGGGATGGTAATCATGAAGAAACAGGGGATGGTGACAATTTCACAGTAGATATGTCGGACGACGAAATGATGAATGAGTTGAATGACAACGCTAATTTCGATCTGGAGGAGATGCTATGCCACGCCGAACCGGAAGTGTTGACAGGTTCTACAAGAGGGTTAGATAATTTTGAGTCTTTACAGAAGGCTGCAAAAGATCTATTGTATAAAGAATCAAAGGGTTATTCTAAGGAGATGACAGTCTTACATTTAGTGCTTAAACTACTAAGCCTGAAGGCCCGCCTGCGAAAATGCTTCCCCCTATATAGGGGCGCGCGGGAGTCAAAACTTTTCTAACTCCCGGCGCGCCCCCACATTTCTAGGGTTACGCTGCTGGATTTTAGTGTCACCGCCGCCACCGAGCTTCCTTGCCATCCGCGTGCCGAGCTTCCTCGCCGTCCAAATCTGGCCACCACCACCGCCGAGCTTCCTCGCCGTCCAGAACCAGCCGCCGCCACCGCCGCCGAGCTTCCTCTCCACCTCGCTAGCTCGGCCGCCGAGCTTCCTAGCGTCTAGATCCAGCTCGCACGCCGGCCGTCACCACTACCTCTTCCCACGCCAGCTCGTCGGCTTAGCCGCCGAGCTTCATCACCCTCTCGCCAGCTCGCACGCCGGCCGTCGCCGCCCCAGCATCGGCTTGCACGCTGGCCGTCGCCGCCACCTCCTCCCATGCTAGCTCACCGGCCCAGCCGCCAAGTTTCATCACCCGCCCGCCGGCTCGCACGCCGGCCGTCGCCGCCCCCTAACATAGAAACAAAAAGGTTAAATTTGCTAAGCTTCCATGAGATATGCGGCAATGTTCATGAATTTTTTTAGTGAACGTTGTGAATGTATGTGAATCATCTATGTGAATGTTCCCTAATGCTTGCAGAAATATTTAGGAGTTCATGGCTTGATGCTTGTAGAAATATTTTGAAAATGTTGCATGATGCTTGCAAAAATGTTTTGAAATTTGTATGGACATTATGATTATTCGTAAATTACAATTTTTTTTGTTTGCAATTTTATTTCAAAGTTCTCATTTGCTCTATGAAGATTATGGTTGTTTGGATATTAAATAGTACAAAACTTTTGCAAACTTGGCCTACGACTCAAATTGAACTTAACCATGTGAGGAGTGCATTTCTTGCGAGTTCTGCGTGCGCACCGGTGACCGAAGGACCGCGTGTCGACTCGACAAGCACGGTTCTTCCTGTCGTCAGTGCCCCTGCATGACTTGGCGTATTCTACCATGCCATCCACATATGTAGCCAAGTTTACTTAAATTTTGTCACTATTTAATATGTGAATAATAACGACTAGGTTTGGTGGATGTACAAGATACCATCTATCCCAACCTCATCACAACTGGGAGCAATTTTCATATGTATAGATATATTGTTCCATTTTAAATCTATATGCATTATTTTTATTCAATATAATTTCCATATGCTATATGAAAATCGTCGGTCGTGTCGATATTAAATTTTTGCTCTATGAAGATTATGGTCGTTTGGATATTAAATAGTACAAAACTTTTGCAAACTTGGCCTACGACTCAAATTGAACTTAACCACGTGAGGAGTGCATTTCTTCCGAGTTCTGCATACGCACCGGCGACCGAAGGACCGCGTGTCGACTCGACAAGCATGGCCCTTCCCATCGTCGGTTACCCTGCACGACTCGGTGTATTCTACCATGCCATTCACATATGTAGCCAAGTTTGCTTAAATTTTTTCACTATTTAATATGTGAATAATAACGACTAGGTTTGGTGGATTACAGGATACCATCTATTCCAACCTCATCACATCTGGGAGCAATTTTCATATGTATAGATATATTGTTCCATTTTAAATTTGTATGCATTGTTTTTATTCAATATAATTTCCATATGCTATATGAAGATCGCCGGTCGTGTCGATATTAAATTGTATAAATTTTTTTTGAATAGAACGATTTACGGAAAGGACACGCAACATGAGACGGAACAAGTGGCCGGGACCGACCAGGACAAGTCATCTAGCGAGACATCATGGCGTACCCCCAGTGATCTGCATCCCGTTATAGAGAGGGCAAGAAACAAGAGGATGTTTACCCTGATTACATTCCGATTGAACATGCCGTAAGTATTTCGCTGAGTTACACCGAGTTACTAGTGATAATAGTTCCAGTACTATTGTCTAACACAGTGTTCCTGCTATATGTACAATAGATGAAAACAAGACGTTAGACTCGCCGAAAAGTTGTCGTAAAAGAGAAGGGTACGAACGATCTTGTTGAACTAGACATGGCTACATCGGCCCTAGCCGGGACGAAGACGGATACAACTACTATTGAAGCCGTCATCCAAAAACAAAAGAGCGGTGAGAGAAGCAAGAATAGGCTAACAGACGAAGTACACGCCATCACCCGCGTAGGACGAAGAGGGGACCCCATTGAGCCTAAAGGTGTGCCCGCAAAATAGAGCAACTCCTGTGGTGCTTTGGTAAGTGATCACTGTCCAATCCTCATAGATGAATGGGAAAAAGTAAGCGAGGGGGTGAAGGAACTTCTTTGGACGGAACTGAAGAAAAGATTCCTATACCCCGAAGGATTTAGCGAAGTAGAAAAGGAGTATGCACTAGCAGTTATGGGTCGGCGATGGTGGCAATGGAAGTCCGATCTAAACAAGAAGTACGTCTAGTGGAACCGGAGCTCCTTTAAAAGAAACGGGAAAATTCCCGCGGCCGACTGGGAAGAGTTCATTAAGAAGAAGACTATGCCGAAGGCCTTATAGAAGAGTAAAAAGATGTCTGAATTGGCAAAGAAAAATCAATATCCACATCATCTAGGTTTGACTGGGTATGCCCCCAAAATGGACGTATGGAGGAAGAAGGAAGAAAAAGCGAAGGCGGAGGGAAAGCCCTTGGAAGTGGAAGGGTTAGATGATCGCAGCAAGAATTGGGTATGGACTAGGAGCACTGAAGAAGTTACCGACGATGAACAGTTGGTATTCAGAGACCCCAGTATTGAACAAGTAGCAACAAATTTGAAGAAAATCTCCGAGAAGCAAACTTGGGGAGTTCGTGCCCAGAACGGAGAAAATCAGCTAAGCACTGCGTTGGGTAACACAGAGCATTCTGGCTGCGTCAGAGGGGTATCTTCCATGCTCAGTTGGAAGAAAGGGTTTCCAAAAGACGCAGAAAGTTACATGAGACGCGATAGGTACAAGGAAAACATGAGGCAAGAAATCAGGGAAGAAGTGGCCGAGCAATTATTTCATTTGATGAATAAAAACCAAGAAAAATTGCCTACCGTAGCGTCATCACCTGTGACCTAACACACCCAGTAGATGACATAACCGGTTCTACGCCATACAAGTTACATGTGCCGATTGGAAAGGCAGGCCGGACAAAGGAGGTCGCTAGTGGCATGGCGATACTAGGAAGGAAGTTTCACTGCCAGGACATACCTAACGACTACGCGAGGGTCCAAGTGTCGAGGGTCAATGCTGACTGCAACCAGTACTAGCTAGACATTCCCATGCCAGAGGGAATCGAATTTCTAGGCGATGTAATCAATCAATTCATACTGTGGCATCGTAGAGATATTGTGCTAATTCAACAATCGCCCGCAAGTGCATCGAAGATTGCGGCTCCAAAGAAGACAGCTGCTGTGCTGGAGCCGACATCCCCACCAGGTCCTTCGTCACCGGAAAAACCGGAGTCCCCCAAAGACAAGGCACCTAAGTCCCCACTACATCCACCTTCCCCACCACCTCTACCTTCCCCACCACCGCCGTCTTCCCCACCACATCCACCTTCACAGCCACCTTGAAGCTCGCCAGCCCCTGAGGTGCAAATCAAAGCTCAACAGGGCACTCCATCTCTACCGTTCGCTCCACCTCGGGCTAAATCTCCAACTCCACCATCCGCTCCAACTCGGGCCGTTCCACAAAAGATAACCATGTACGACAACAAGGCTAAATCAAAAGACGTGGACAAGGTTCTGTTTGCGGTCTTCAAAGGTAGAGGCAACATGAAGAAAGATACAACACTAGATACAAGCCAGAAATTAGTGCAAAGCAACAAGAATGAGTTGGAGTTCTATGCTATTGACGACGTTCCTAAGGAATTCGTAAATAGCAAGCCTTTTCTTCCAACGCACATCTCGAGGACTTTGTCATGGCAAATGATCAGGTAGCATGAGTGATACATGAAGGCTAGTAAAGTAGGCCTAAGCTGGCTAAGTGCCAGGGTGCCAAATGATGCTTTCATGGGTGGAGATAGGGGCATATTCTTTATTGATTTTAGGGACATGCACGCCATGTGTCGTCTAGAAAAATTAGACGTCAATCTTGTCGGCGCATGGGCCCTGTAAGTATATATATCTATCACTCTTCTTTCTATACATAATCAACTAGTCTATAATCAACATGGTGCCTAATGTTTTGAGACGTCATGCATGTCTAGGTTACAATTGCACGATGTGGATCAAACGGGGGAACTGATTGGCTACCTTGCCCTAACCAGAATCTGCAAGATGCAACACACCGTCAACATACGCGATGATTCTGCGGTGCTCAAGAACAAGTCACCGGAAAAGAAGAAGAAGTACATCGAGAAACTCCGTGGCGACAAGAGTCGTGAAGTGGGGGCATACATTGGACAGGCCATGCTATCTTATCAAGATAAGAGATGCATAATAGCCCATACAACTTCAAGTAAGTTTGCAATTTCTTCTGTAAGAACTTTCAGAACTATTAACTTAACATGTTTTTATTCGCTTGTAGTAACCACTACATTTTATTCATCATATACCCAAAGGACATGCAAGTCGTTGTCTGTGATCCGGCCGATTACCCGGAGGCCGATTATATGGATTTCCTCGTTCTTTTGAACCTGTAAGGAATTAAAATCATCCTTGTATATACCTCCAACCTTAGCCATCTATTTTCCTATACCATGTCCGCATAATTTTCCGAACAGCGCACACAAATGGTACATGAAAAAATGAGGGGCAGTAGAAAAGAAGAGAGAAAATTGCTTGTTAGGATAAAGTGGCCGGTAATGACGCGAACTACATATTTTATGTCTCAAAATGCATATTCATATTTAATTTATGTTGTTACTACTCCTTGGACAGTGGTACAAACAACCCAAAGGGACTATTCTCTACGGATATTACATGTGCGAGATGATAAGAATCCATGGCAAGTTTACATCATGCGTGGATTGTGTACGTACATACTTAATTAAATATGTTAGTATAGACGCATGTATTATTGTTTGTAACGTCTCACTTATCTTATTCCTGTTGCAGTTGTGTCAAGTAACTGGGCCAGCTCAGACGATGAACAAGACAACACTTCTGAATCACTGTGCCGACTTGTACCACTTCATCCACCGTGACATATATAACACACTTGGTCTGTTTTTCGAACCTGAGAGTGCATAAGCGAGGGATGACAAGTACAAAAAACTTCGAGAGTGGGAAAAAGAACATATGCTTCTTACAAATGTATGAAACAAATATTCGTTCACTATGTAGACATATTTGTTGTGAATAATTATATTAAGAAGCACGTTGTGTAATAATTATTAATTAGTGAATGATAATTAATTATTCATGTCAATTACTGTCCAACATATGGTGATGTCAATTACTAGAGAATGCATAATATTTGATTTGTAGACAATTTTAAATAATCAATTAATTTATTTATGGAAAAAACAAAATAGAAAAATTATTTCTTTTTTTATTATTTGAATTAAAACCACAGGCGGACGTCTTAGCTAGACTGCCTGCGATAATCGATTATCGCAGGCAGGTGGCTTAATTGGGCCGCCTGCAAAGATCGGTTATCACAGGCGGGTCCGTTAAGCCGCCCGCCTGTGATAATCGATTTTCGCAGGAGGTGGCAGGCCCGCCTAGGAGAAGGGGTATTTTCACATACCCCTTCTCCCAGGTGGGCCGGCCACCCGCCTGCGAAAACCCGTTCTACCCGTATTGGAAAACCAATTCTGCAGTAGTGCGGGTGACGGCGGCACTATGGCGTTGTGTGGGAGGCGTCGCCTATGAGGCCCCTTTCCTACCTCTTCCACCTTTAGACAGTTGGGCTGGTGCTTTTGGATGGCGGTGGGTTTGTACGAGGGATGAGTGGATCTTTCTTCTCTCCACTCTCTGTCGATGTTTTACACCGGCAATAAGAATATGGGGCTACTCGTGAGACCTAAACTTGATAGATTGCAAAGGAACACGAGACGATTTATCATGGTTTAGGCCCTCGAAGTGAGGTAATACCTTACCTCTAGCTGTTGTGTATTTCCTTTGAGGTTTCTCTAGTGAGATTCTGATATCCCCTTGAGCGGGCACCCTGCCTCTCCTTATATACCGAGGAGACAGGGTTACAAGATAGGAATCCCAGTTGGACTCCGACCAAGGGATTTCCTTCTAGGAATACAACGTGCCTGACTAGGACTATATCCTTTCCTTACCGTACAAGATAATGTATGCCGAGTCCTATTATATCCCTAATTACAAGGTTAGGCCCATCCTATGTCCGAGTGGCCTTAATGTTTCTCATGAAGTACCCGGGGCCCATGGCTTCCACAGCAGCCCCTGAGACCTTCAAAGTTGAGTCACAGCTGATGCCGAGTGCTCATCCTCCTTGGGGAAGGCTTCCCAAGTGCTTTGCTCCCGATTACTCGTTGTCCGAGTGCTTCTTCTCCAAGTCCTACTTTGTATCAACTGGCAACGAGACTATGAAGGGCTTCGTAGAAAAATATGAATAGTGTGCGCTGAATAGGCGCACCTATTAGGTATGGCCCCCGACTTTATGCTTAATTATGAAACAATTAAACATAAAGTCAAAGATCTTTAACCTTTTAGTCTTTCCCGAGTAATATACTACTTGGAAATTAGACTCTTCAACATTATGTATGCTCAAAGTATTTTTGCTCAAGACAATTGTTGGCTAAGCATGTAAGCCGAGTATCACTTTATGGATTTTAACCCGATATGTGGTCAGGTGTACTTGAAAGATACCTGCATCCCCAAGACCAGCTGTTGATCCTTATAAGGATATATCCTCAATACCTGGTAAATAATTCAGATATCTGAACACGTGTCTAGCAATTGGGCTTTCATGAAGCAAATCTGATTATTTAATCGGTTTCTGTAAAATAGCATATGTACTGTGATTTTAACACAGTCAGCAATCGACCCAATAGGGTATGTCATTTAGAAACTCATATCTTGTGGCCCAGTACTGAATTAGTCGGTCCAGGCCCACTTATTAGCATAGGTCTTATAAAGCGAGGGGAGAGAGAAAAGATTCCCCTTTCTCCTCCAATCCGCCAATCGTTTCGCCTTCTAGCTCCGCGCCCAAATTTCGCGCTCTCCACCTCGCTAGGGTTTGCCATAGCTTGCGCCCCCGCTCAAGACTCGCTAGAATCCGCTTCGCCGCATCCTGTCGATGTTTTACACCGGCAATAAGAATATGGGGCTACTCGTGAGACCTAAACTTGATGGATTGCAAAGGAACATGAGACGATTTATCCTGTTCAGGCCCTCGAGGTGAGGTAATACCCTACTTCCAGCTATTGTGTATTGTCTTTGAAGATACTTTGGTGAGATTATGATATTCTGTGATTCTGCCCTCAAGGGGCACCCTACCTCCCCTTATATACCGAGGAGATAGGGTTACAGGGTAGGAATCCCAGTCGGCTTCCGACTAAGGGATTTCCTTCTAGGAATACATCGTACCCGACTAGTACTATATCCTTTCCTTGTCGTACAAGGTAATGTATACCGAGTCCTATTGTATCCCTAATTACAAAGTTAGGCACATCCTCTGTCCGAGTGGCCTTAATGTTTCTCATAAAGTACCCGGGGCCCATGGCCTCTACAGCAGCCCCTGAGACCTTCATAGTTGAGTCACAGCTGATGCCGAGTGCTCATCCTCCTTGGGGAAGGCTTCCCGAGTGCTTTGCTCCCGAGTACTCGTCGTCCGAGTGCTTTTTCTCCAAGTCCTGCTTCATATCGGCTGGCAACGAGCCTATAAAGGGCTTCGTAAAAAAATATGAATAGTGTGTGTCAAATAGGCACACCTATTAGGTATAGCCCCCCGACTTTGTGCTTAATTGTGAAACAATTAAACATAAGTCAAAGATCTTTAACCTTTTAGTCTTTCCCGAGTAGTATACTACTCAGAAATTAGACTCTTCAGCATTATATTAGCTGAAAATATTTTTGCTCAAGGAAATTGTTGGCTAAGCATGTAAGCCGAGTATCACTTCATGGATTTTAACCCAATATGTGGTCAGGTGTACTTGAGAGATACATGCATCCCCAATTTTAACGGAAACCAGCTGTGATCCTTATAAGGATATATCCTCAATACATGGTAAATAATTTAGATATCTGAACACATGTGTCCAGCAATTGGGATTTCATGAAGCATATCTGATTATTTAATCGGTTTCAGTAAAATAACATCTACACTATGATTTTAACACAGTCAGTGATCGACCCAATAGAGTATACCATTTAGAAACTCATATCTTGTGGCCCAGTACTGAATTAGTCAGCCCAGGCCCACTTATCAGCACAGGTCTTATAAAGCAAGGGGAGAGAGAAAAGATTCTCCATTCTTCTCTAGTTCGCCAATCGTTTCGTCTTCTAGCTCCGTGCCCAAATTTCGCACTCTCTGCCCCGCTAGAGTTTGCGATAGCCCTCGGCCCTACTCGAGACTCGCCAGAATTTACTCCGCCGCATCAATTCCTAGCCTCCACAAGCCATTCCCCTAAATTTTTCACCTCCGACGATGCCGAAAGCCCCATTTGAGATCCCTGATATGACCGCCGAAGTCTCGTCGATGTTGGATTGCAGCCTGGTGAAGCTGAAGTTGCTGGAGAAGCAGTTGATGCTGTAGCAACAAGACATCATCCACTGGTGCACCGTGGAGGGGGAGTCTATGCCGGCGCCCAAATCTGGTGAGACCGTCGTCTTCACTTCATTTTTCGACCGCGGTTTTGCCCTCCCCTCGAATTTCTTTCGCCAGCTTTTATCTTTCTACCAAATAGAGTTGGTCAATTTGAATCCCAACTTATTCTCCATATTTCGATCTTCGCTACCTTGTACGAAGCTTTTCTGGGGGTCAAGCCCCACTTCAATCTCTTCCGGTACCTATTCCACATCAAGCCCCAGCCATCCAAAAATAAAATCCAAACCATTGGGGAGGCCAGACTTTAGCTTAGGAACAAAATGAAGAAGGCCTATCTTAATGTTCCTCTGAAGACATCACTCAAGGGTTGGCACAGAGAGTGGTTTTACTGCTCAAACCTTGAACCCTCTCTACCCCCTTTCTCTGGTACTCCACCAACTGTCCTGCCAAGCTAGTCATCAGTGCCAACCTATGAAGAATTGGGGCAGGTATACCAGCTGATGAAGAGGATTGACCTCCTGAAGAGCACGGGGCTGACTGGTCCCTAGGTGGCAAGGTGCTTCCTCAATCGCTGCACCAGACCACTAAAGGCCAGGAGTCATTTCGGCTAGGATTACCAGGGTAAAGATGACCCCAGCTGAGAATATCCCTATGTAGCCGACAAGAATAAGGTTACTGATACCTTGCTCGGCATCTTTGTCAATGGGGTGGTGGAGACCGAGGACGAGGAGCGCACCCCCAAGCCTTACTGCAAGAGCAGGCCTCGGCCAAAGGTAACCTTGAAGATATTGATGCTAGCTTGTTATTCACCTATGATGAATATTTGTTGACATCTGTCTTGGTTTGTTCTGCAATGCATGACACATATATTGTTGAAATACTCACAGGACTGTGAGGAGTTCGATAATGACTCCCAAGATCAGCTGGCCACAGAATCGAAGAAGCAGCTAGCCAGCCCTTCTGCCGCCCAACCCAGCTCTAAGAGGGCTGGGAAAAGACCATTTGAAGACCTGGGCAAGAAGAAGATCACGCCGAGTGCGGCGCCGGGGAGCCTGAAGATCAAAGATCATGTCAGTTCAGCCCCCAGGCCGCCAATCCTGAGACCGGCGCCACCAAGCCCAAGGCCAGCGCCGCCGAGTGCCTTGTCCCCGCAGTCAGGTGCCTCGGGCACCGAGCCAGCTACAGCTAACTCACCACCGCCGACTGCAGCGCCAACTTGCCCAACAGTCGGTAGCTTGCCACCGCCAAGTAGGCTCTTGAGCTCCTCGCCGATGTCTTCAGGTGCACCTCTATGGAAATTCAACACTTCCAAGAGGTAATAAAAAATCTTCAATCTTCTGAGAATCTTGAATGATGTGGTAGTGTCTTGATATTTGATATATTGTGCAGGAAGCGAGTGAACATAGATCCCAAGGGGACTACGCTACTAACTCCTGCCACCGAGCCCATCCTGGCCGAGCTAGAGCCAGTAATGTCACCTGCCGAGTTAGAGGCTGCCCCAGCTGCTAAAGCTGAAGCAGTCCTGACAGCAGAGCTACCAGCGTTGGCCAACCAGGGAGCGGATGCTGAAGTTGCAACTCGAGCCCCGAGCCTATCCCTGAAGTCCCTGCAGCTGTCGAGTTCAGGGCTAGGACCCCATTGCCAGCAGTATCGACGTCTTCTGATGAAGGAAATCACCCCCGGCTCGAAGCCCCTCCGTGCAATTTCCCAAGGACATTTTACTAGGTCACCCCTAAGGGGGTAGCGGAGAGCTTCGAGCATGATGAGCAAGCAGCACTGAGAGAGCAAAGGAATCTGATCTACACTGCAATCGCCGCGTCGAAGGGAATCCAGGTATACTGCGAATCTTGCCATGTCAAATGCTTGACAACTTCTACAGATCTAATATTATGCCTACTGACCCCAATCACCCCTAGTTGGTGCTGAGCAGAAGATCATTGATCGCTCAGAAAAGATGAGCAAAGTCCTGACTGAGCTCGCCTCTCAGCTACAAGAATTGCGCCAGCTCCAGGTAGCCAAGGACGACCTGGAGCGAACCAGCCAAGAGAGGGAGACGTGGCTGAGGGGGTCAGTGGATAAGCTCAGGGATGAAAACTGGGCCCAAGCTGAAAAGATCAGAAGTAAGTCTTCTGTGTTGTCCTCCCGAGTGAATCCCGAGTAGATTTCCCCAGCATTATTGATTCTCAACTACCTTGTTGAGTTTTGACTGCAATCTTGAGTTCTTGACTATTTTGCATTGCAGCCCTCGAAGCTGAGATGAAAGCCCACACAAAGGAGAGGGAAAAGCTGGACAAAGAGCTGAAGGAAGTGGAGAAGGCCAAAGCCAAGGTGGAGGCCGACTATCCCAGTAAGTCTCCCGCTTGACTATAATCTTGGCCCGATTGCTTGTTGCTCCGACTGCTTGTCTTGGTTAACCAATATTTTTGTCGATGCATCTGAACAGCTTTGAGAGCCAACGCCCAGATTCAGTTTGGCGCCTTCGCGGAAGAGATTAAGATGATCAAAGAATCGCGGGAAGTCATTGTTGAATCCATGAAGGTGCTCCTGGATATCATGCAGCCTCATTATCTTGGGACAAGCTGTGCACGAACACCTCAGCGAAGCCCTGAGTATCTTGAAGAAGTACTTGGATGAGCGTGTAGCTGTTGGCATCGCCCAAGCTCTTGCAATGACCAAATTGATCTATCCTAGGGTAGACATCGAGGCCATTGGTGAGGGTTTTGCCGAGAGGACAACTCCTGAAGAGGTGCTGCAACTAATCAGCTAGGTGAGGCCAACCACGGAAACAATAGCCAGGGACCTGGGCATGTAAAAACAGAACAATTATGCAGTTGGTGTCCACTGATGAACATGTATGACTTTTGTAAAAACTTTTGTGAATGCCTGTAAAATGCTGCCGAGTACTTGCTTATTTTGAGTCGTCATTAGCTTTACCCGACTATGTAGTCTGTGCCGAGTAGGTCGAGATAAACTTAGGAAAAAACGTTCACCTCGCAAAGCTATACTCGGACAAACTTAGCATAATCGTTGTAGGACTTCGTGACTTAGATAAAACAAGCTCAGATTTTATTAACAAGGCAGATAATACATGCAGCCCCCGACTCACTACTCGGTTGAGACAAACGATGTAGTGAGTCAAAGTGAAGAACTTTATTCGTGTATAAAGATAAAATACAAGACTCGGGTATACAAAGAACGTAGTTATTCTATATTCCATGAGTTATTGACTAGGGCACCGTCTTCTGTCTTCTGTCAGTAGGCGCCCGGACGCGTTATCTTAGCAATAACAAACAACCCTTCCCATAAAGGGGATAGTTTATGCCTGCCTTTGGTGGTTTGTATTTTTCTCAGGACGAGATCACCCACCAAAAAGGCACGGCCACGAACATTCCGACTGTGATAACGGCGTAGGCCTTGGAGATACCATGCCGACTGGATAGTTACAATGCCCCTTGCTTCTTCCAACTGATCGAGTTTAATCAGTCGGTCTTCGTTTGACTTATCTTCTGGGTGGGCCCGAACTCGCGGAGAGCCGAACTCCAATTCGGTTGGTAACATAGCCTCAGCACCATAAACTAGGAAGAAAGGGAATTGCCATATTACCTGACTAACCATTGTTCTTAGAGACCAGAGAACAGTTAGGAGTTCTTGTACCCACTGCCCCGCATATGGTTGTAGTCGGTCGAATACCCTAGCCTTGATACCTTGTAAGACCATACCATTGGCACGCTCGACCTGCCCATTACTTCGCGGGTGTGCCATAGAAGCATAATAGATCTTGATGCCGAAGTCATCACAGAAATCTTAAAAACGCCGCCAGTAAACTGAGTGCCGTTGTCTCTTATGATGTGGTTGGGAACTCCAAATCGGTATAAAATACTCATGATGAAGTCCTTTGCTCATGCCGCTGTTATGGTAGCAACGAGTTTTGCCTCGATCCACTTTGTAAATTTGTCCACTGCGACGAACAAGTGTGTGAACCCTCCTGGCGCTTTCTTGAATGGCCCCGACCATGCCAAGCCCCCAAACTACAAAGGGCCAAAAGATTGGAATTGTTTGAAGTTCTTGAGTTGGAAGATGTGTTTGCCTTGCAAAAAATTGGCATCCCTCGTATGTGCGAACTATGTCTTTAGCGTCTGTTACCGTAGTCGGCCTGAAGAAACCCTGCCTGTAAGCCTTTCCAACTAACATTCTAGATGCAACATGGTTGCCACAGATGCTCGAGTGGATCAACTGTAGAATCTGCTTACCCTCCTTAGATGTGACGCAGCTCATGAGGACTCCGGATGCGCTTCAACGGTAAAGGTCTTCTCCGACTACAAGAAAACATTTGCTTTGACGTTTAATCCGCTCAAATTCGTTGCGATCTTCTAGGAGTTCGTCGTCTAAGAGGAATTTAAAAATTGGAGTCCGCTAGTCTTGAGAGATGATTAGCACTTCATTCGTTGCTGGTGTAGGTTCAGCCCCCGACTGTTCAAGCACAGGTTTCTTCTTGACTAATGGCTCCATTAGTTGCTCGACAAAAATCCTAGTTGAGACCACTGCTCGTTTGGATCCCATGTTGGCCAATTCATTTGCAGTTTCGTTGTATTGTCGTAATACATGAGTCATCTTCAGCCTGTCGAACTTGTTTTCCAGCTTTCATACCTCCTGACAATACACCGCCATATTATCGTCGAGACATGTTCAGTCTTTCATGACTTGGTTGACCACGAGTTGAGAATCCCCGCGTACGACCAGTCGGTGGATGCCGAGTGATATGGCAATGCGGAGCCCGTGGATGAGTGCCTCGTACTCGGTAACATTGTGGGAAGTTGAAAAGTGAATCTAGAAAACATACTTCAGTTTTTCGCCAGTAGGTAACGTCAGTACGACGCCTGCCTTTGCACCGCCGATCCGTAGAGAACCGTCGAAGTACATCGTCTAGTACTCTAGCTTGTCCGTGTTTGTAGCCGTCTGGACTTTTGTCCATTCGGCCACGAAGTCGGCTAGAACTTGAGACTTGATTGTTGTCCGAGGCTGAAAGATAATGTCAAACGCCATCAACTTGAGCGCCCGTTTAGTGATTCTGCCAGTGGCCTTGTGGTTGTGTAGGATGTCCTCGAGTGGATATGATGTGAGAACGGTTACTTGATGCGACTGAAAATAGTGCACCAACTTTCGGACAGTGATGAGTAGTCCGTACAATAGCTTCTGGACATAAGGATATCTCATCTTGGAGTCGGCTAGGATCTCGCTAATGAAGTAGGCTGGTCTTTGTATTTTCTGTATATGCCCTGGCTCTGCTCGCTCGATTACCAGCACCGTGCTGACTACCTGAGTAATTGCCGCTAGGTACAACATTAGTGGTTCCTGGAGCATGGGTGATGCCAACACTAGTGGTGATGTAAAAAAAATTTTGAAGTCTTCGAAGGCTTGCTGGGCTTCAGGTGTCCATTGGAAATTGTCCGCTTTCTTCAATAGTTTGAAAAAGGGCATGCCCCATTCACCAAGTCGGGAGATAAATCGGTTGAGTGCCGCCATGCAGCCTGTCAGATTTTGGATGTCCTTCTGGCTAGTTGGGGGTGTCATGTTCATGATAGCGTTGATTTTCTCTAGATTGGGCTCGATGCCTCAATGTGATACGATGAAGCCAAGTAGCTTTCCGGACAGTACTCCAAAGACACACTTCTCCAGATTCAACTTCATCTTGAATCTCCGAAGGCTTTAGAAAGTTTCCTCCAAGTCGGTGATGAGGTCTTTCATGGATTTTGTCTTGATAACCACGTCATCGACATACGCCTCCACGTTGCACCCGAGTTGAGCGTGTAAACACCGCTGGATTGCTCGTTGATATGTTGCTCCAGCGTTTTTCAACCCAAACGGCATAGGGACATAGCAGTATGCTCCAAACAGCGTGATGAAAGAAGTCTTTAGGCAGTCTTCCTCCTTCAGGCTGATCTGGTGATATCCTGAGTAACAGTCGAGAGAGCTAAGTAGCTCGCACCCCACAGCTGAATCGACCACCCGATCTATTCTGGGTAGACCAAATGGATCTTTGGGGCACGCCTTGTTTAAGTCAGTGTAGTCGACACACATGCGTCATTTACCATTCTTTTTCCGGACCAGGACTGGGTTTGCCAACCAATCCGGGTGATAGACCTCTTTGATAAACCCGGCTGTAAGAAGTTTGGTTATCTCCTCCTGAATAGCATCTTTGCGGTCTTGTACGAAGCGCCGTAGTCATTGTTTGACTGGTTTGGCATCCGTCTTGACGTTGAGGGAATGCTTGATCACCTCCCTTGGTACACCAGGCATGTCAAAAGGTTTCCAACCAAATGTGTCCCTGTTCGCCTGGAGGAAGGTCGAGTCCGGTCCCGACAAGCGCAATTTTGGAGGGGTCGAAAGGGTCCAGGGGATCTTTTTTGTTTCAGAGTCCGCTGAGATTCCCGACTTGGCTTCTTTTTTAGCCGGAACTTGATCGTCCTCGCTTGCTGTTATAGCGGCTAGTCAGATGTTGTTGCGCCCGACTGCCGCTTCCTGAGATTGGGCCAGCTCGCAACTCTCCTTGTTGCAGGTGAAGGCTTGCTTGATATCGCTACGAAGGGAAAGCACTCCAGTTGGTCTTGGCATCTTGAGCATCATGCATGTATAATGCGGTACTGCCATAAATTTGGCTAGTGCTAGCCTTCCGAGTATGGCGTGATACGCGGTCTCGAAGTCAGCAACCTCAAAGCAGATGTTCTTTATACGGAAGTTCTCCCGTGTGACGAACGTAACTGGCAGAGTTATCTGTCCGAGTAAAGTGGAAGATAGGCCGGGGATCACCCCGTGGAAGGGCGCTGTACTCGGCCATAGCTCAGAGCGAGGCATTTTCATCTCGTCGAGCGTCCTACCGAACAGAATATTGAGAGCGCTTCCTCCATCGATGAAAACCTTCTTCAATTTGATGCTTCTAATGACCGGGTCCAGGATGAGTGGATAGCATCCTGGATGAGTGACCCGATCAGGGTGATCTGTGTGGTCAAACGTGATTGGCGTTTCTGACCAACGCAAGTACTGGGGGGCGTCTGCGGAGACCGAGTTAACTTCCCGTGCCATTAGCTTCTGCTTCTTCTTGGACTCGTATGCAGTCGGCCCTCCAAAGATGTGGTTGAGCTCAGCCTGGGGATCTTGGTAGTCGCCGGCTGCGCCCAGATCTGGCTTGTCCTTGTCTTTATTGCTGCCAGATGTTGAAGTCTGCTCGGAAGCAAACTTCTTGAGCATGAAGTAGTCCTTAGCCGCATGCTTGCCCTTTGGGTGGAAAGGGCATGGCCCGTTCATCACTTTTTGGTACTCATCTGTCCTCGGGGGTTGCGGTCGAGTACGCTCCACAGCAGCCACCACGTTGGCCTCGGCAACTACGTCGGCCGAGTCGGCGTATTTGTTGACCATGTCAAATAGGGCCTTGACAAAATTTGGCTCCCTTACGGAAGGCAGCGATGACGACCTCGTCCTTGATCTTCAGGATTGAATTCCTCTTTTCCGAAAATCTCTTGATGAAATCACAAAGAGACTCGTTCTTCCTTTGATGGCACTAATACAGGTCGTACTCGTAAGGTGACCTCTCGTACGTCCCTTAGAAATTGACGATGGAACGTTCATAGAGTTCTCCCTAGGAGCCGATTGATCTCTTAGGAAGTCCTGTTAGCCATGTACTTGCCGAGTCGGCTAGAGCGACTAGAGGTAGTTAGCCATGGCCTTATGATCTCCTCCAGTAGCTCGGATTGCCAGAGAATAAACTGTGAGATAGGACTTGGGGTTGGTCTTCCCATCGTATTTTTTAATTTCAGTCGGCTTGAAGCCTGACGGCCAATCGACTTGTTGTAGCTCGTGGGTGGAGGCCGGTACACCTTCATCTGTGTGAGGACTTCGGCTCCGACTACGGTGGTGAAACCACTCATGGTGGAGGCCAAAGCGCTCATTCTCGTCTTCTAGTCGGTGATGCTCATCTTCCTCGCATTCGCGGCGTCATGTGTTGATGTCTTGCCGAAGATCACGTCGTAGTCGGCCTCGGACATCCTAGTTATCCCGACGGTCGTCTTGATGTCGGCACCACCGGTCATTATTGTGGTTGCCAAGTGACGTGTGGCATGACTCCGTGTGCGGCTGACTGGAGCCCACCACTCGCCTCGTGTTGAGGCAGATGAGACCACCGTTGGAGAAACCGCCCTGTTAGACGGTATGAGAGTGTCACTCGACTGTTGACGCTGCTGGCATGCAACAGCGGTGATCATGGCTTTAATCCTTGCTATCGTCGGGGTAGCCTGGTGATCAGGCCCAAACTGCAGTTTATCCAATAAGGTTGCAGCAGCCACAACGTTCTGTTGAGGGGGTCACAAAGACGTCATGGTCGCCGACTCGGGTTTGGAGGATCTCCCGTTGAATAGTGCGCCTAGCCTTGCGTCGATTGTCGTTGCGAACATCGCGCTTAGCCTACAGGTGTCTTGTGTCTTCCTCCTGTTGTTCACGTAGTCGGTGGGCTTCCTCTTCTTGCAAATCGCGTAGTCGGCGTGCCTCCTGAGTAGGAGTTGAGCACTTGGATGCCATAAAGACTTCACGTGGTAGAGAAAAGCTTGCCAAAGTGCTGTCCAACTGAGAGTCCGAGTCAAAATAGTTGAGGGGGGTAATAACGACCCCAACCTCCCTAGATCCAATCTCGAGCGGCTCTAAGCCATATCCGAGTTGAACTCCAGGGGATCGGGTCTGCCGCGTCAGATGTTGATTGAAGAAATTTGTAGCGTTGCCGAGTCTGAACGGGAGATTGACGATCTCCTCCTTTCTTAGCCCCATCTCGACTGGCTCGAGGCCGAGTCCGAGTCAAACACCGAAAGAAAGAGTTGTCTCTAGACTCGGGCATGTTGGAGGTCGCCGCATCATGTCGCCAAAAATTGCTATGGAGTTGCATAGGCCGACCGACGCAGAGTCAACTAGGTCCCTGGCTGATCGGATCGGATCCGAGTCAGACAGGGTAAGATTGCCGAATTCGTCGGCGACGAAGTCGAGGCTCCTGAAGCTAATTGTTTGCCCGGGGAAGAAGTTGATGCTGTCGACTCCGATGATTGGATCCATCAAGCTTGTTGAAGATGATCTCGCCGAAGCCCCTACCTGACGCGCCAACTGTCAATGTTTTACACTGGCAATAAGAATATGGGGCTACTCATGAGACCTAAACTTAATAGATTACAAAGGAATACGAAACGATTTATCCTGGTTCAGGCCCTCGAGGTGAGGTAATACTCTACTTCCAGCTGTTGTGTATTGCCTTTGAGATTTCTCTGGTGAGATTCTGATATCCCCTCAAGAGGGCACCCTGCCTCCCCTTATATACCGAGGAGCCAGGGTTACAAGGTAGGAATCCTAGTCGGATTCTGACCAAGTGATTTTCTTCTGAGAATACAACGTACCCGACTAGGACTATATCATTTTCTTATCGTACAAGGTAATGTATGCCAAGTCCTATTGTATCCCTAATTATAAGGTTAGGCACATCCTCTCTCCGAGTGGCCTTAATGTTTCTCATGAAGTACCCAGGGCCCATGCCCTCCACACTCTCTGCCTGTGCAACACTTCTCGCTGGTGATGTTCGAGACACAAGTGTTTCCACTTTTCGGAGGCGGTGGTGGGCGGTTCAATGGTGGCTACGTTGTAGGTCTGACGGTATTTGACCTCGCATAGGGAATATGCAGGGTACGGTGACGGTACGATGTTGCTATACACCTCAACATTCGTTTAAAAAAAAGAGCTGCTGGTGGTGACGGTGTTTTTATATTTCTTAGGCCCTATTTATCGCAAAGTACTTTTAACCTTACATCCTCAACATTCGTTAAAATCTCTACTAGTATAGAAACGAATAGCGTTTCTGCCATCCGTTCGTCATCCGTCGTGCGAGAGAATCCACATCGATCACAAGCGAAAGAGTCCGGGAAGTCCGCAATTCCACATGGATAGCGAACAAACGAGAATATCGCGTCCGATTTTGTTTCCATTACAGGTTCCTGTGGCTCCCCCGCTCCATGTGCAACGGCCCCCGTGCAAATAACTCCGATCGAGATGCGGTTGCCCACCCACCCACACCTGCGTGCATGTCGAATCGATGCCCTGGTCACGTTTTCCAGCACTACTTCGATGCCGGATACTATGTAGACTTCCTTTGACCAGTTGACCTTGATGTGCTCAATGGTTGGTGAGCTCATTCCGGTGCTTACAGACCATGTGTAAATGAAGCGAGATTTTGGCTAAAAACCTACTGGACATCAATGAAATTATGAAATTTACATCCCCATATTCCTTGCTTTGCATGTCAATTTGATCCCAAATCACCATAATTTCCTCATAGACAGTACATGATAAAACGAATATGTTTTCTCCTGCCAGTACTCACTCTCTGGTTCAGAAAAACATATCATTTCTTGCGTGCATCAAGTCAACATTTTAAAAAAAATGTTTTTAGATCTATTTGAATATCTAAGCTAGCTAAATACATGAAAATCATATGTTTATATTTTTATTTAAAAAATATTTTCTTAGGATTATAATCTTATTGGGTTTTAAGATTTGTCATAGTAAATCAATTGTCAAAGTTGGATCATGAAGATTGTGTTGACATAATGCACTGCTCACTCCATTCTAAAATATAAACATATAATAAAAAATGTTTATATTTTGGAATGAAGGGGGTATTATATTTACATCTGGTTATAGGTATGAATGTTAGATAGAAATTGTAAGATTCTTCATGCACAAAGGGATATTTTGTGCGTTAAAATTACTAATTAAGCACGATTTCTGTAGTTTTCAAATTTTTTCATCCACGGTCGGTTCCAGTGTAGTGCAAGACCATGTTGGATTTTCTCTCCCGATAATAATTGTATATATGATTGAAAAGTGTGTCTTATAAATTATGAATACCCGACTATTATCAACATGTTAATTGAAACAAAGCATATGCTCCCATCTATCCGTCTAAGCATGATTTCTACTCTTTGTGGCACTACTACAACGAGGTACGCGCCAACGAAGCTCATCTGTCCAAGTTCCATGATTTGTACGAGTCTTTCTGCCAGGGGGACGCCTTATCTGGGCCTTGGTGGCAGAATGTTCTTGGCTACTTCAGGGCCAGTGTGGACATGCCTACTAGAGTCCTCTTCTTGAGGTACGAGGACATGCTGGAGGATACTACCAGTGCTGTCATGACCATAGCCCACTTCGTGGGATGCCCATTCTCAGAAGAAGAGGAGAGAGCCCAGGTTGTCGAAGCGGCTTTGCAGCTTCGACGAGCTCAAGAACCTGCCCACCAACAAGTCCGGGAGCCATGGCCTTCTCCGCTGCTGCATGGCGACGCGAGTTAGTTGACCGCACTTGGCTGGACCGTCGTCTAACGTATCATGCATGTTACGAAAACAAATTCGCACATGGATAGTCAATAATATTCATAATTTTTGTGCATTCAACATTAGCACTCAATGCTTTAAAATTTTGATTAGTGTGTAAAACAAATGTCGGAACAATTGCCACTGGCCTGAAAATTAGATATGCACACCAGGCACTGCTCACCTCAAAGATAGATAAAAGCTCATCAAATATGGAAGCTATAAGGAAAAGTCGATCAGCATTCAGAAAGGCATTCTTTATGTATCTCAGCATAGCTTCTTTAAGGAAGGTTAACAATAGTTGGAAATACATTGAAATTCCTTAGTTAAGGAGAAGCAAAGATGTCAATAAGGTCAAAAAGGTCAATAAGACTACCTCGGCGACGGAGATGTCAACGCCATTGGTGGCGAGGATGTCAATAAGGTCGGGGTCGTTGGGAACAACAACGGTGGTGCGGCGGCTGTCGATGGCGGTGAGCTGGAGCATGCCCCCATCCTTGGAGATCCTGACGCGCTCGACCTTGCCCTTCTTGACGGCGTTGAGGAACTCGCTGTAGCGCCACTGCACGCCCTTAGGGAGGTCGGCCGCAGCAGAGGAGGAGGAGATGGGCTTGGGCGCAACGAGGAGGGCGTTGGAGAAGGGGTTGGCGGCCGGGGAGGGCAACTCGATCTGGACCTCCTAGGCCGGGGTGGGGACGGGGGTGACGCGGGGGCGTCAGCAAGGGCGGGGAATGTGGGCGCGGCGGTAAGGGCAAGAAGGACGGTAGGAAAGAGCTTGGGGTGGAGGAGGCGGGGCAGGCAGAGGGAGAAGGGCTTTGGGAGGGAGGCGGCGATGAGGAGGAGGGAGGCGGAGGAGATGGATCATGAATACCGATGCCGCTCGGTAGTCACAATGGGCCACAACGCGCGAGCGATGCAGGCACGCGAACGACGAGCAAGGCGGACGAATGGAAACCTTATTAATTTTTATAATAGCAGAGATATATTGATTACAGATCTATCCATGTGTGTTAACATGCAGTAGTCGAATATAATATCATGGATCGATCCTGTTTATTTTAATTAGTTGGAAGATCCTAATTTTTTAAAAGTAATGTATACATCCCACATGAAAAACTCGGTATATGACATTGATTCCAGTTGGCACGGCGAACTACGTGGCTAAATGACATGAGATGAAACTCAGCACTAAATCCTCGCAAAAAAAAAAACAAACAAACTCAGTAGCTAGTACCCCGGCCTCAAGTAGTAATTAAATTTACAATTTCATGATTTGACCAGCCAACCCCGGCCCCACCCCTCTGAATATAATTGCAAGATTATTTCAAATGTTTGAGAAAAGTCCCTCAATTTTTTAAACTCAGCATAATCTAAGGCGCTTTTGACCAACATGGCGTTTATGTAACATTCTAATCGGCAATATACATATCTACAGTGGCGGATCTAGAAAACATATTTTGGAGAGGTTGGCCTCCTTCGTTTCCTCTCTAGCCCCTCCTTCCTTACCTCCATTGTTATAGATTTTCAAGGAGGGGGCTCTACAGACGTGGCCAGAGTAGGAGGGGCTCAAGCCCCCGCCCCGGTGGCAAATCCGCCCTTGCATATCTATATACATATATAATATGTGTGTGAGCCCACCTGTCATCATTTCTTTCTTTGCAAGAATGCAATTAACAACCTATTCCTATTCTAATGCCACTAATTGCATGCATTCAATCACAGCCTAATACTATTTTTTATTTAGTAACAGTACAGTATATATCTTTTTTATTTAGTAGCAGTATATATCTATTTGTATTTAGTAACGGTATATACCTTTTTTATTTGGTAGGGGTATATACCTTTTTTTTTATTTGCTAGCGGTATATATCTAAAGCATCGATCGAGGGCTGTCTATAGATGGACGGTAGATGCAAGCAAGAGTGCATACTCCTAGGGAGTATAGAACTATTTTCATATATATTTATTTAGTGCACCATGGTACCTGGGTCTCAAGATTCAAATCTGTTATATATCTAATTTAAATGAGTATAAAAATTTTTAAAACTTTTTAGGTATAAACATTAACTTGTTTACTAGCTAGTTCAAACATATTTGAACTGAATCTGAACTTATACTGCCTTTTTTTGCTTAAATTTTGATTCTAGATATGTGTCATCTAAACATATAATTAACTAGGTATGTAATATAGGATGATGAAATAATTTAGAATTTAAGATGTTTTGTTATAAAGTATGGACATCAATTAAACTATTACATCTGGATATATACCTATAAGTTAAAAAATCTAAAACATTTAAATAAAATTCGTGCATTTCAGATCTTGAGGCCTGGGTGTCCTTGCCGTCTTCAGCACAAACTAACTACTGAGATGCACAAATTGAGCACATCTCCACGCCTGCATGCACTTGCCGTCTCGCACGGCATGTCGGCGGTCGGCCTCACGCCTTGCATACAAACGTGCACCCGGCGTCTCACCAGCCAAAGCGTTTTACATGAAGCTTATTACACTTTGCTGCTTGATCTATTTGACGCTATACACTACTACACTACTTATTACATGAAGCAAAATATGCAACTCACACATGCAACAAGATTAACCCAACAAACACCACGCACAGGAAGAGCTCGCACATTAAAACTGATGCGGCGGCAGCGCAGGATATAGCATCGCACATCGCAGTAGCTTTTGTGGATTATATTGCAGTAGCATTGCACATCGCAGGAAAGGCTGGATGGATTGGCGAGGGCGCGCGGCGGTTCCGTTCATCCATCCACTCCTGCATCACCGCACCGAACAGTAGGATGGGGAAGAGAATGGAGAAGGGAAGAGAGAGAAGGGTTGAAGGGTGGGCCCATACAATTTTTTTTTTGTTTTTGTTGCTGATTGGGTACCACGCAAACACCATGTTGGCTAAAATCACCTTATATTATGTTGAAAGATGTAAATTAATGGTTTAAGAAGTTAAGAGATAAATAGTATCCTATATGTTATTAGAAAAATAAGGATACGTCTTATAATTTTAAATAGGAGGAGTACTTGGTTTTCACTATTTCAGGTGCCTAACTGCCTGGTGAGCTTCTTCAGCTCCGGGCAATAATTTCGTGTTGTCCTCGCGCGCAGTAGCAACCGGGCCAATTTGGCACGTACCCATGCACCATGAATTCATGACCAATTGTAACTTTCACATATATGGGATGCACGCATGGTTACTTAGCTCAGTTTGTCATCATACTAATACAGGAGCATGAGCTAGCTGGCAAGTACTACAGGTGTTCTCTTCTGCGACCAAACAAGTGTACATTCTGGCCATTTACACGCATACACTTACGAATGAGGGAAGTTTCACAACCGGCGGGGAAAACGCGAATATTTTTTTTAGCAATGGAAAATTAATACTACCTTTGTTTTTTAATAAATAACGTTGTTAACTTTTATCATTACGTTTAATCATTTATTTTATTTAAAAAATTAGTGTAAATATATAAAAATATGAGTCATACTTAAAGCTTTTTAATTATAAACCAAGTCACAACAAAATAAATTATAATTACTTAAATTTTGAATAAGACAAATTGTTAAACATCATATAAAAAATCAATAGTGTCATCTATTAAAAATAAAAAAGAAAGAAGTACTATGTCTATCATTATCATGAAACACCTGTAATCTCTCAAAAAGAAACATTTAGCATATTTTACTTGTTGTGTTTCGGTCTATGTTTATCGTCCAAAAATTAGTTCTTGTCAGTTGTTCATGTGCGCGGGGCAAGTACGAGGTGGCAAGGCTAGTTTGCACGCGCGCGCTGGGCGAGCACCTCCACGCGGTTTCAGACGACGCAGTTTCGAACTCTCTTTCATACATATGTGCGAGCTCCTACCATCTAGAGATGTCCAAATGGGCCGTGCCCTGTCGGGCCGGCCCGGGCATGGTGCTATAGTAACCGTGCCGGGGTCGGCTCGGCACGGCCCGAGTAGCCGTGCCGTGCCTGGGCCGGCGGTGCGGCACGGCGGGCCGCACCGGCACGGCCCGTGGACTGTAGCGGGCCGGCACGGGCATGAGCACGGGCACGGGCACAGGGCACGGGAACTGGGCACGGGCACGGCACGGGGCACGGCCCGCCCGGAGGGCGGCGGCGGAGGCCGCGCCGCCGTGGCAGGTGTCTGCGGTCGGCGGAGGCCGAGGCAGGCGTCGGCGGCCGAGGCCGGGGAGGCGCCCGGGCGCGGAGGCGGCGGCGGAGGGCGCCGGCGGAGGCCGAGGCAGCAGCCGGGAGGAGGCGGGCGCGGGAGGAGGCGGGCATCGGCCGGGAGGAGGAGGCGGCGGAGGAGGCGGCGGAGCCGAGGAGGCGGGAGGAGCGAGGAGCGGCGGGAGGAGGTGGAGGAGCCGAGGAGGCCGGGAGGAGGCCGAGGCGGCGGGAGGAGGCGGAGGAGCCGAGGAGCCGAGGAGGAGGCGGAGGAGCTTGGCCAGTAAAAATTGACACGTGTCCCAACGGTCCGAAATAACGGCTAGATTTTAAATCTAGCCGTTGCTTGACAAAAAAAATCCGAAAAAATATTAAAAAATCCAAAAAATTGTGAAATTTTTTCCTATAAATAGGGGAACCCCCAGCCACATTTTTGCTCATCCAAACCTCCTAATCTCTTCTCTTGTGCTCTATTCTCCTCTTCTTTTGCTCTCTTGCTCAAAATTTTTGATTTAGACAAAAATTTTGTCTAAAATTCAAAAATTTCCCACATTCTCGTAGGTAATAGCTGCAGCCTCCGGTGCTCCTGCAAGATAAAAAAATCCTAAATTTTCTTCTCTGTTCGTACTATTTTTTTAATACTAATTTTCTCTATTTATATTGCAGGATGGATCCGAACTACCCGACGTTCCAACTGAGCGACTTCGACCCGAGCTATCTGTCGATGTCGCAAGGAGACAACACCGGGTCGGCTCCTACACCGCAAGAACATACGGAGGAAATACATACGGCTTCACAAGGATCCGGAACTGCGAGCGCCTATCAACGGCAACCGGTTCAAAGAGATCAAGAACTTCCTCCGCCTGGCAACATTTTGATGAGATCAAGGAGACCGCCGCGGATGGAAGGGAGGTAACTTACGCGAAATAATAAAATTTGTAAAACTAAACTCTCTGGAAATCTTCTGGTGGAACAGGGCATTTGAGGCGGCATGCTGAGGCGTGTGCGAAGAAACAAGGTTACCAACTAAGACAGCAGCAACTGGTACTCAATCCGGACGGTACGGTACGTTCATGGGAGTATGATCCTCAGGTAGCACGAGATTCCCTTACCCGTTTAATTGCTAGACAGGATCTACCCCTAAATTTTGGTGAGTCTCCTGTATTTGAGACTTACATTAAAACTGCTCATAATCCTAGGTTTCAAGGTGTTAGTAGACAAACTACAACCCGGGACTTGGTGAATGTTTACAACCAAGGCCGGAATAATATTAAACAATTTTTTGCTACTTGCACATTTTCTATTAGTATCACATCTGATATTTGGAGTGGTAGGGCTAAGGAAGACTATATTAGTGTAGTTGCTCATTATGTTCATGATGAATGGGAACTACAAAAAAGAGTAATAGCTTTAAAATTAATTGATGTTTCACATAATACAGAAAATATTGCTGAACGAATTTCTAGAGTTTGTGAGGATTTTGGCATCACAAATAAAATATTTGCAGTAACTCTAGATAATGCAGCTGCAAATTCCAGAGCAATGAAAATTTTGCAACCTTTATTCAATGTTTATGCTGAATCATTTCTTTTACATTAACGTTGTGCTTGCCATGTTATTAATCTTATAGTTAAATCCGGTTTTAAAAGAGTAACTGTATATCTCGATTCTATCCATGAAGCCATAACATGGCTGAATGGTTCTAATCCTCGACTTGCGACCTTCAAGCGATTCTGCATCGCTTCGGACAAGCATCCACGCAAGTTCCAAACGGATGCGGACCATCGGTGGAACTCGACTTATTTAATGTTGAAACATGTCTTGCCTTACAAAGATATACTAACTCTTTTCTTGCAGTCCAAGAATATTGTTACCAGTGACGGGCAACCGCTACTGACAGAACAGTCTTGGCATATTGTAGAAATGTTTTATTACTTTCTTGAAACATTTTATGATGCAACTGTTACTTTGTCTGGTGTTTGCTATCCAACTGCTAATTTAATTTTGCATAAAATTTTTGAGATTGCCACTTTATTAAAAGAATATGAAGATGACCAACTACTAGGATTTGCAGTATATAACATGAAACAAAAATATCTTAAATACTGGAGGAACATTCCATACTTGTATGCTTTTGCATTTATTCTTGATCCTAGGGGTAAAATACGGGGGTTTCTAAATATTTTGAATCTTATTGGGGATACAATGAATATTGATTACACTAACTACTATTCTGATTGTAAGACAAAATTGTATGAAGTATTTCGAAAGTATGAAACTAAGTTTCAGGGAGTTCGCGTGCAAAGAGCCCCACCCGTCCCTGTCCCAGGTAAGAAGAAATTGTAGTGGGGCCAAATTTGGGGTGGTTCCTCTTCTTCTTCGAGCACCGGTGGTGGAAGTTTGGCTGCAGCAAATCTTGCACACGCTTCACTTGAAGCTCTTGAGCTGTCCACCTACTTGGACAGCGACTCGATCAACCAGGAAGATCTCAACGTTCTTCAATGGTGGAATGATCACAAGACCCAATATCCCGTGCTCTCAAAGCTAGCACGGGATGTGTTCGCGGTGCCTGTGTCTACGATATCATCCGAATCGGCCTTCAATCTTTGCGGAAGAATTATTGAGGAGAGAAGAAGAAATCTTCGCAGTGAGGTGGTAGAAATGCTACTTGCGGTTAAAGACTGGAAGCTAGCTAAGGAACGTGCCCAACACACCACGGAGAACCAAGATTTGGCTGAGCAGTTCGAAAATCTTTACCTACAAAATAAGGAACTAGAGTAATCTTTTTTATTTTTGAGTATTAACCTTTAGCTGTACTCTTTTTTCTTTGTCATGGTTTTCTCAAAATTGAGTTTTTACATGACAGAGTTTTTAATGAGGCAGCTATGTAATATCAAAATCAATAAAGGTCATTGCGCAATTTTTCCCTATATCTATGTAGAAATTAAATTGCATAACTATATATGTTCTTCTATTTTGCTTGTTTAAAAATATAAAAATTTTCTCCTCTAATATCATCAAAAAATACCCTCATATTTTTTTACTCATCTTAGATAATGTTTTTACATTTTTTTCATATTTTTTACCACTCCTCTAATTTTTTAAAAATTTTTAAGTCTTTTTTTCCTTTTTTTACTCATCTCTCTCAGTCACTCTCACTTACTCAGTCGGGAGTCGGGACTCGGCGCAGGCGGGGAGGCGGCGGAGGGCGGCCTCGGGGGGCGGCGCGCAGGCGGGGAGGCGGTGGCGGAGGGCGGCGGCAGGCGACGGAGGCCGGGGAGGCGCGCGCGGGAGGCGGCGGCGGAGGGGGCGGAGGAGGCCGAGCGGCGGGACGAGGCGGAGGAGCCGAGGAGGCCGAGGCGGCGGAGGGGCGGAGGGGGTGGCGCGCAGGCGGGGAGGCGGGGCGGCAGGCGCGGAGGCCGGGGAGGCGCGCGCGGGAGGCGGCGGCGGAGGGGGCGGAGGAGGCCGAGGCGGCGGGACGAGGCGGAGGAGCCGAGGAGGACGAGGCGGCGGGAGGAGGCGGAGGAGCGAGGAGGCCGGGAGGAGGCCGAGGCGGTGGCAGCGGCGGAGGGGGCGGCGCGCAGGCGGGGAGGCGGCGGCAGGCGGCGGAGGCCGGGGACGCCGGACGCGCGGCGGCAGGCGTCGGCGGACCGGGCCGGCCCGGGCACGGTGGGCCACCGACGGGCCGTGCCGGCACGGTGGGCCACGACCTCGGCGTGCCATGCCTGGGCTGGGGGGAGGCACGCGGGTCGGCACGGCACGGCCCGCTACAGGAATCGTGCCTACACGGGCCGTGCCGTAGCGGCCGTGCGGACCGTGCCTCGGTCTGTGCCGACCCGGTCCGCCCGTTTGGCCACCTATACCACCATCCGCACCTGGCACCTCGCATGAAGCTGAAGGCAGTGAAACAACGTCCTAGGCCATTAGCCCTAACAACGAGCTGAGCTTTGTTTGTCATTTTTCTTTTTTACCAAATATTGTTGAAAGTTGAATACTTTTGAATTTGAACAAAATTTTTGTAACAGAGAGTCCTTCAACAAAAAGTGTTAACTCCAGCTTAAAAAAATAAGCAAACTCGGAATTTAAAACTTTCAATTCAAATTGAAAAATTGAAACGTTCAACTCAAATTTCAAAATGTTATAGTAAAAATTGTAAAAACTCTACCTAAATTTTAAAACTTTCAATTTAAATTTTGAACCTTTCAACTTAAATTTTTGAAACTTTCAACTCAAAATTTTAAAACTCTACCAAATCTTGAAACTTTCAACCTAAAAATTAAAATTTTATACTTAAATTTTTATTTATTATTTCATTATAGAAAGTATCAACTTTGTGACTGAAAGTTAATGGCAATCTAATCAAAGAAGCGATTAAGAGGGCGCTAATCTCGCTACTCACGCCGCGTCCAGACTCGAGAGCCAGTCACGAGGGCGAGGCGTCTGAATTAGCAACGTTTCACCGCGCGCACGACTAGCAGTACCCAGTATGGGCAGATTTCACGTGGATGTGGGATATTGCAACAAGCCAAGAAACAAGAGCCACAAAAGACAGGTGTATAAATATTAGTTCATTATTGTCAACAAGAGCAACAAAAGGAAAGTCGATGGGTCCCTCGATAGCCTATTAGTCCAGATGGCAATGCATGCGTCGTACGGGCTGAGCCAGCCGTGCGCTGAGCTCCCACGCAGTTGCAGGACAGGCTACATGCATGCATGCATGCTACAGTACCAACACAAAAGCTCAATGACAAATTGAAGCATAAGTCATGTATGAGTTATAGCGTTACATTTTTATTAACGTCTTAGTTATTGATGATGCATTATAAAAAAAACATTAGTGATTACGTTCAATGCCATCGTAAGTTTAAAAGCTAATATGTCTTTTATTTCTCAATAACAGAGAGTATGGTCCGCCACATATTAAAATGAAAACGTAGACAAGGTTTTAACATCATATATATTATTTTGAAAATAGTATATAAATAATAAAATTTTATCTATATACAAATACAAAAGGTGCTAAAAGTTTGGCCCAGCCTCGTCAAGTGGCTCGCGGTGAAGCTGCAAAAGAAAACAAACCGAGTCTGGAGAACCAATGGATCGACATAGTAATTCTACTACTTCTAGATGACGTATAATTGTTAAGGTGGAGTTTGTTAGAATATGTGTTGAATATTAGTCATAGTAGGTTACGGTTGGACTTGGGGTTGTATTAAGTAGTAGCAATAGAGCTAGCGTCAGACTCTATAACCCCATAACCCTTTATAAGAAGAGGGGGATGCCACAATATAATCATGGTGACGATAATATAGTATAGACGCGTAGGAAGAGGATGGCAATAGCTATGGACTCGTAGCGGCTAAGTATACTATGTTGATTGGGGAGGAGCGCTCATAATCAGAGCCCCTAGGATTAGGCTTCGGTTGAACCTCATTAACAAATATCGTGTATTCCTAAATCATCATCTGACATATCTATGGTTGATCAATGGCTAACAAGATCATAGAGGTTAGTCGTTGTTCCGTTATATCAGCTAATTTTTTTAACAGTTTATTTGACAAAAACCTAAGCATATGTATTGCTGATATTTTGGCCATTACCTAATCATGTAAATACTACCATTTCATGTGAATATCTGAATCAATCAAAATTTGTCTGAAGCTTTTCAGATTGACTGTACAAATAGCAATGGAACATGCCGAATTGCATCTATTAAATGGCATATATGCATACACAACAAAACTGCTTCTATTGAGTGCAAAAAAAATACTTCCAAAAACCACCTTGGATTGACCAGAACTGCTGTAATCCTTTCTTACACTAAAACCTCTCTCTTTGGCATACTTGTTGTAGAAATCAAAACCATGATCCTCACATCTAAATAGCATCATAGCATGCTCTTCTTGCTCCCCAATACTTGTACCACTACCGTCCATTCTGGCATCCAAGTCAATTCTGTCAATACAAATCATGAACGGAAAAATTATTAGGTGCAACATATTAAAGCCATGATTTTCAAAATAAGAGCTCTCTCCAAAATAAAACTAAATGCATTTCACATTCAATAAATCAAGCTTCTACCAACACAAACAGATTGAGGAAACAAATCAGATATATGCATGCAAATTACCTTCCCACTGCTCGTGTTATGGACTACATCAGATGCCAGTGCCCAGTGGTCGATTCGACTATAGTGAAGGGAACCAAAGTAAGGATCCACGGCAACAGAGGGTCTGTGTCCCAGTGGAAACCTCGATGCCGCATCGGGGCAATGGCCCGTCACCACGGAGTAGATCTTCGGTGGTCATGTCAACCAAATGAGCTCCCACCGGGAAACGCATTTATCAGGGGGGGGCGGAGGGGAATAAAAGGGTGTTTTAGAGTATAAAAAGTAGTAGTTAGAAGAATATATTGTTTTAAAAAGAATATGATCCAATTTGTATGAACTCTTTTTTATTTCTAATTCTTTCTTATCTCTATCCATGTTTTGTAAAATTTTTCTTTTTTTTTTTCTCTAAAATTATAAATATACCGGTGTGAAAGCTATGGGCCCCGGGTACCTCATGGAAGGTAATACGACCACTCGGATAGAGGGTGTGCCGGTCGATTGTGATTAGGAGTAAAAGATAGTACTCAGCTCATATAACCTTGATGACAAGAAAATGGATAAAAAGGGATATAGTTCTAGCCGGTTACTCTATGTTCTGAGAGGGAAATCCCTTAGTCGAGTCCGACTGGGATTTCTACCTTGTAACCTTGCTTCTACGGTATATAAGGAGAGACAAGGAGCCCCTGGGGCTTAATCAATCTACACAGTGAAAGCAATACACCTCAACTGCAAATAGGGTATTAACCTCACCCCCAAGGGCCTAAACCAGTATAAAATGATCTTGTCTTTCAAAGTCCATCAAGTTTCAGTCCGACGAGTAGCTCTACCATCATTACAACCAATATAAAACATCGACAGTTGGCGCGCCAAGTAGGGGATTCGTTAAAATCATCGTCATTAAGCCCGATGGATCTAACCAAGGAGTCGACGGCATCAACTTCACCCCTGGATAAGCCATCAGCTTCGGGAATCTTGATTTCATCGCCGACAAACTCGGCAATCTCACCTTGTCTGACTCGGTTTCAACCCGATCGAACCAGACCAAGCTCGGCCCAGCAGTTTTCAACAACTTGCTTCGGCAATACCCAAGATCTACAATTCTGGGACAACTCTCTTTCCTGGTGTTCGACTCGGATTCGGCTCCGAGCCGGTCAGCAGTCAGATACTAGGGAGACGAGATCGTCAATTTTCCACTCGGACTCAACAACGCAGCAGCTATCTTCAATTCCAATCTGATGTGGCAGACTCAATCCTCTGGAATTCGACTCGGATATGGCTCAGAGCCGCTCGGGATCGGATCCAGAAAAAATAAAAAAGAGTTTTTTGGGGTCCCCCATTATTTTCCCCAATCACACCCCCCCAAACTTTTTAAAAAATTACCCTTTTTTTTTTCCCAAGGGGGGTTTTCCGGGGGAACTTTTTTTTTTTCCTAAAATCGAACAGAGTTGCCAGCAGGGCGCGCTCAGGGAAAAGGGGGGGGCTTTTCTCCACCACGCGAGCTCTTTATGTGTCAAAGGGATTCAACTCCAACACAAGATGGTATCAGACCGACTACACAGAACGAAACAGCAGGAGGAGAAGGCTCGCTGAGTGCATGAGCAACAAGAGGAAGAAAACCGACGTCTACAGGTCGAGTGCCATGCTCACAACCGCGATCTAAACAAGACCGGCCAAGTAGCGCAACAGGAGATCCTCTAGACCAGGGTGGGTGACCATGACGTTTTTGTAACACCTCAGGCAGAATGTTTGTGGCCGCTTGCCCATTGCTCCCTGTGATACCATACAGCTGGGGCCTGAACAAAACCCAAAAGGGGGGGGGGCCAAAACCTTCCCCCCAACTATTGCCAAGATCTAAAGGAATGATTAACAATAGCAGCTTGTCAGCACACCAAGTAGTCTGTAGATTACGCTTCATTCCTTCTCTAGACACCTTCAGATCGGAACTTCTCACTTTTTTTTTGGCGTCGATGCCGGCAGTGGCTCTAATCAAACTCGCCACCGAAGTCCAACCGCGATCACCCCAAAGGGGGGGTTTTTTTTTTTTTTTTTTTTTCCCATTTTAAACTTGATGGGGAAATTTGACGGCAATAGTCAACACGGACAGCGCAAGTAACCACCGACGCCCAATGATGTCGGACTACTACGATGATCTCTGCCAACCCCAAAACATCCCCCAACGGGGGGGCTCGGGGGACACTCAGACGCTCTCCACAGTTTCATATTAAGCGAACATCGAGCGCTTCAGTCTCCATAGAGCCTTCACCGCCACTTATCAGAGGTCTCGGAGCCTCCCACTCGGGACGACGGAGTTTCGTTTTTTATACCCTTTCACGCGTGAGCTACAACAAGTTGACCTGAACCATCTAGCTTTCAACTAATCTGCATAGAGAAGTACGCACTAGGTTTAAGCGTGAAGACCTACAATCCTAAATTCATGATGCGCTCCAGTTCAAACTTGAAGCTCCGCTGGAGCCTATACACCTTACGATCCGAGTGGCTGGAGGCAACCATAAAGGCTATAGCAAACTAGTCCATGTCACCTAGCCACTCGGCGGAGCAGCCTTAACGAACTGGTTGACGGGTTCGCTAAAGGTATAGGCTCCTAGGGGGAACTCCGTGAGCGCTTCGTGGCTAATTTCCAAGGAACCTATGAAAGGCCAGCATCCAAGTGTGATCTATACCAGTGCCATCGGACGCAAAAAAACGAGTCTCTCAGACTTCATCAAGTGTTTTTCTGAAGAAGAGAAAAATTCTTATCCCCAAGATCAAGGACGAATGGTTATTGCTGCCTTCCGCAAGGGATCAAGAACACTCCGTTCATCGCCAAGTTTCACTCGGAAATCCGTCCCAAACTCCATCAAAGCTCTATTCGACATGACCAGCAAGTTATGCCGAAAACAGTCACCGAGGCCACTCACAACAAGAAGGAGCCCCGACAGAAGAAGCGACCGGGATACGGACGACGTAGGGGCCCCATCTAAAAGCTAGGAACCGCAAGTGGCAAGTCGGAAGACCATCTTGGCAACAGCGACCGCAACCAATGCGACCCCCCAAGGACGGAGATGACTACCAAAAATCATGAACGGACCATGTCTTTTCATCCAAAGGGAACATGCGCCAA